>JAVXUL010000015.1:2729381-2748232 GCA_035590515.1 Trichilia minutiflora | reverse complement strand
GCGAATAGTATCCACGACACTAACGTATGACGTCATCAAAAACTAAACATACTTTTAGGAGGAATATCAGGACTCAAGGTATCGGAAAATCAGGCATCCGACCCCATTATTTTTCATAATGTTCCCAGATACACGTGGCAGGGTGCGGCTCTTACAACAGTGACACCCCACAATTTTCGCAATAACTTTTTAGAGCACACCAGTCAGGAAATGACACGTGTCAACAGATACAAAATATCATGATTTTATCGTAACTGAATCCAGGAATAAGGGGGAGGTACAGATAACTTTTCATAGACAAAATATTCACAGACGAATGAACTAAGTTCTGACGATAATCATTTTCTCTCTAATATACATGCTCAGCACATACAGCAGCCATTAGTGACTGAGTATTTTTTTTTTATTTTCTCACTGCTTTCATCACTCTTACACACAAATAAAACTTTCACTGACTTAAGTATCGGAGGGTTTCGTTGCGAAATCAGCTTTACCCCTGAGTCTCTATTGTTTTGCAGACCACTGAACCAGTAAACAAGGAAGGAGACGAACTGGTGCTGGAGATTGAAAACGACCACAACTTCTTACATCAATAAATAATAATTTAATTTTAAATTTTGATTATATTCATTTAAGAATTATCTATCTAAAAAAAATTAATTTAACTTACATATATCATCTAAATAAGAATACTTTTTTCTTTTAATGTAAGGTAAATCCAATCCACCCAGTTCAAATAACAAGTCAAACTAGTAAAGTAAAGTACTGTTCAATTTAACAGTCAACGATATTATAATAAAGGTGATCGGATGCTGTCAATCTGGGATCGACACTTAACAGTCATCCAGTTAGAAGCAAGCAGAGAGAAAACCTTCAGCCTCTCATCTTTGATGCTTCAACAAAGTGTAAAACTTGAGATTCGAATACGAAATTGATATTAACCAGTCGTCCATCATGGCCTACCACCAAGCTACACCGGTTATAGAAATTATTATTATTTTAAATTAAAATAGAAAATTTATATTCAAATTAATACTATTGTTGTTCATTAAAATTAATTAATTTGATATAATTTGAATTAATATTATCATTGTTTATTATAATTAACTAATTTGACATATTATTTAAATTATAAAAGAATTTAAAAAATTATTATATTAGTTGTTTTGATATAGACCATGTTATAAAACAAACTTGAATGTATATAATAATATATTTATATAGTGTCTAATATATACATATGAGTATATAATATGTATAAGAATAGTTTAGATATTTAATTAAAAAATATTATTTAAATTTTAAAAAATAATATTAAAGATAAATTTTGACCACAATTATTTTTTAAAATATAATTTTAGCTTCATTTTTTGGTGGTTATAATTTGCAATAAAAAACATGACTATATCCACCAATATCTTATGATCATATTTCCAACCTCAAATTCTCTACCCTTTCATTCTTCTAATATTTATTGACCAAAACAAAAATTAATATTCGCACATCATCAACTTTAAAATGAAATTCTTGCTTATCATTTGAATATTATGTAACCAACCAAATCAAAACAAAACCAACATAAATATGATATTAAATTGTGTAAATAAATATGACCAAATCAAGTATTAAATTGTATGAATAAATAATTAAAATTTTGCATCTAAATTTAAGTTCAAAAATTTAAATGATTTGACTTTTTTTTTTATTAAAAATAGATATTCAAATTTATTATTAAAAAAAGAAATACATATACTTACATAAACTCCATCTTTGAATTTAATCCTTAAATAAAAAATAATTTAATACATTTAATTTTTGAAAATGACTAACAAAATTTTTAATTAATAAAAATTTACTTAAATATTTTTTAAAATTAGTGAGATGAATATACAGGTCCTTTTCTTTATTATTAATTAGTATATATTAATTAAATTAAAATATTTTTTGATATTAAAATACTTTTTTCTTCAAAATTAAAGTAATAAAATAATTAATTTTATTGTAAATATTAAATTCATTAATAAATTTAGGAGCAATATGAAAATAAAATAAAACAAAATAAAAAAGAAGGGCGCGAAATTGATGAACTAGGAAACAAGAATTGGCTGCAAAAATACTCGAAATGGTTTTTACCGGTTGCTTGTATAAGTTAACAAAATATATTCACTTGCTCCATATGTTTAATTATTATATTCATCTCCTTAAATGGATTGCTTACACTTTATGTTTCGTATATCCATCTCTTTAATCCCATTTAACAACAATCTTCATTAAATATCCGACAGAATATCAGTAAATCTCTTGAACAGTCGTTATTTCTGGTTGATATTTCTCACTAAATCAATAGTTTCTTAGGTTATTCTTTTGGGTTTGTGTTTATTTTTGCTGGGTATTTTGAGTTTTTGTGAAGAAAAAAGATTGAATATTATCTAATACCAGGAAATCTCTTGAAAGGTCATGATTTCTGGTTGATTTATTTTTTCAGTTAATCAGTTGCTTCTTAAGGTTATTTTTTTGGGTTTGTGTTTATTTTGTTGGGTATTTTCAGTTTTTGTGAAGAAACAAGATTCTTCGAGTTGAACAACAATGGCAAGGTGTATTCCGTTTCCTCCGCCAAAGTTCGTGATGAATGGAGTGAGCGGAGAGGCCCTTTTGGAGCTCATTAAGGTTGGTTCTGAGGGTATTATGTAGTTTATTGAAGAGAGGAGGGAAAATCACAAACGAGTTTTCAACTTTTTGAGGGTTTAATTTGGTTATTAGGGAGAAAACTTGAAGCCCATGTTTTTCTTCATTGAATTTTGATTCAACTCACTCTTTACTTGATCTTGAATGTAATCTGTACTGGGTAAAGACTGCAATTCAGCATTGTTAACTATGTTAATGTTTTCATTTTTCACGTTCTTATTATCATTGTTTCTTTGGAAACAGTCAGAAATTGGTCCTTATTTAACTTTGTCATGGTGATTGTAGGTAGCATTATTGCTTGAAATTCACAGATTGTCTAAACTTTTGGACCGCTAGAGAGACCTCCATTTTGGTTTGTTTGATTTGAATGGATGAAAGTTTAGTACTTCCTGATCAATGGTGTTCCTTACATGTTTGGATTTAGTTTTTGCAAATGTCAGAGTTTCTAAATTATGGAAGTTATCCAAGTAAATACTGCAATCTATGTACAGAATTCAATGATTCTGCCAATATAGCTGTTCTTTGTCTTCGCTAAGTTTGCTTTCTGGATAATTCAGTACTCCTTTTGGCTTCTGATATCCTTCTCCTGAAATTGACATTTTTTATTCCTCTTGTGCGCTGAAGGTCAGGAGAGAAAAGGCAGTTGCAGAGAAGAGGAGGAAGGAAGAGAAAAGGCGAAGAAAGAAAAAGAAGAAAGAATGGGAGGAAGGAGAGATTAGCAAGAATAAATGTAGGCATAACCATAAGAAGATCAAGAAATGTTCGGATATCATTGACTATCAGCTGACCAGACAAAAAGACAACCAGTTGTTGGATAGGAGTAATCTGACTGAGGAGTTTCACCGGCCAATATCTGATAGCCTGTACAAATGTTCTTACAACACCAAAAACATTAAAGGGAAAGAACTCTGTTACTCTATCAATGGCTGCTGTAAGTATGGTAAGTATATATCTTATGTTTTTCACCTCCCTCAATCGATACTTTATTGTTAGTTTCGTTAGCTTCTTACAGATATCGGTTTGCCTACTATAGGAAGCATAATTCAGGTTGATTTACAGATGCAAGACGATAATGATCCACGATTTCAATCTAGCATACAAGTAAGACCTAACAAACAGTTGTTGCATTCTTCCTTGCGAACAACTGATTCCGTTTCTGATGGGAAGGCTGAAACAGCTTCAATTTCCAACTTCTCTGAAAGTTGCAAGCACAGTGTAGAATCACAATACAGAGAACTAATACTGAATTCGGTTCCTCCTACCATCCAGATCAAGAGTTCTGAGTTTGATGATCAAAACTGGATCTTCGAGAGGAAGTTTCTCAGGAGAAATACAACTGATATATCTAATGCTTGCTGCGATGATTTGGATTATGGAAGATGTTCCGCATATCCAGGTGCTCAGTATTTTAACCAAGCTGATATCTATGCTCTGCCGTATACTGTATTATTCTAAATAGGTTCCACTGAATTGAACAAGAAATTTCTGAGTTAATAGGTATATTGGGTTTGTGTTCTTTTTATTAGTCCTGCTCCAGAATAGGCATGTATACCTGATTTCTGTTCTTTAGTACCATTACTAGCTGTAGAATCTGTAGTATGGGGAAAATATTGTAACATGTAGAAGCAATTCAAAGTTCAAATAGTTAAACTACAAACTTTCAATTCGTTTCTGTATGGAAATATGTTACACATATGTAGCAATATTCTTCAATACAAACATCTCAAGCCCCAGACAAATTCATTTGAAGCCCGGGTTTCTCATCTTTGTGCACATTTGCTACCGAAAATGAGCTTAAGGTTAATTTCCTTTGATAATTTATCACTTTATATGCGATTATGTATACAACTAACATTCTAGAAACCACCTCAAACACCATTTGCATTTTTTTTTCTTTACCGTACAGAAACTACAAATGCAAACAAGTCCCACAATTAAAATTTGGCTGCTGGTTTGGATGAAAAGCTAATTGAAGCTCGATGATCTGCTCCATCTTCCTTTCAAGTATTCTTCCATGGAAACATGGTTGCTTTGATCCATACTACTCAAAGATGTGGACTCATCATCAACGTCAAGCATTGCTAGGCTCAAATGTAATTCTGCACTTGAATTTGGATAAACCTCGTCATCATTACCATCCTGGTTATCCAAATCTACAGTTTCTTTATTTGGGGAATTCACTAACTTTTCAACATCTTTATCCCCTCTCAGGAGCTTCAGGACCTGGAAAAAATGAAAATGCCAAGAAAAATTAATTCTGATACTAACTGAAACATTTACGAATTTTGTTTGTAATCTTTGAGAATGCAATGCTTGTACCTCGCTCATTTTGGGGCGAAGACGGGCTGACCTTGTGATGCAGAGATTAGCTGCAAGAACCATTCTCTGCATCTGAACCTCATCAAATTTTCCGTCCAAGTTAGGATCCAGTAAGCCTTTGACATCCCCATTCTCTATTTTCGGCTTTGCCTGAATCGAAAACACTCCAGTTGTTATCCCTTCACATTCAGTATTTGCTTGTAAAAATTGATGATTTGTGTTTCAAAAATGATGTTTCTTACCCACATAACCAAGCTCTCTTGGCCTTTGGAAGTTTCATAGCCAATAGGTTCTCTTCCTGATAGTAATTCAAGTAGAATTACACCAAAAGCATAAACATCAACCTTGTCACTGACTTTGCCATACATGAAATATTCAGGGGCAAGATATCCGAATGTTCCAACCACGTCGCCTTCAGTCAGAAATGATGAAGTTGTCGATCCCCACATTGCTAGGCCAAAATCAGATAGCTGTCACGTTGAAACAATGATAAAATCCATGTAATAAATTTATACAAGATTCCAAATTTACCATCAATTATATTCTGAAATTGTTTGGTAGTAAAAGTACCTGTGGTTCAAACCTGTCTGAGAGAAGAATGTTCGAAGACTTGACATCTCGATGAATAACAGGCCTTGAACATTCACTGTGAAGGTAAAATAAAGCTTCAGCTATTCCAACAGCTACGTTAAATCTCATTTTCCAGGACAATGCATGTGTATCTGATAAAGCTTTACCATGTAGGTATTCTTTTAAGCTTCCTTTCGACAAGAAATGGTAAACAGAAATTAGATCATTGTCTTTAATGCAGATCCCGAGAAGAGGCGTTATTCGTTTGTGCTCCAAGCATGAGATTATATCAATTTCATGGGCAAAATCCTTCCATGCTTCTCTTGATGACTGCATAACTTTTACTGCTGCTTGCTTACCATCAGGAAGAACTCCCTTGTACACGCGACTGCATCCTCCTTTCCCGATCAAATTTTCTGTAACGAGGGCAGCAGAAAATTAGAAAAACAGAAAAAGAATACGCATCAAGAGTCAAAGGGGAAATCTAGGTGAGAAATCAGAGGTACAATAAAACCTGAGGAGAACTGAGAAGTAGCTGTTTCCAGAACCTCATAACCGAACCATTTCAAACCAGATGAGCTTGTTTTCAACAGAATCTCCAATCCTTTTCGTAGTTCATCAAATGAACTATTCCGTATACTCTCATCAACAATGTCACTCATCTCTCTTTCCAATATCTTTTCTTCGATAGTTGAAAATCGAGGACTTTGTTGTGGTGAACGATTTGGTAAGCTCATTACCCATTGCACCACAGACAACTCTCTTGCATTTGCAGCCTCTGGTGTTACTGAACCAGCTCTGCGTTGCAGTGGCCAACCAAGCCTATAATCCAAAATATCTACTGATAAAACAGAACTCGATCGAGATAAACTACTCGTACATTTATTGACAAGAGTAATACTTCTCTCCTTAAGTTCTGCATCACTATTTCGTGAACTAGATTTCTCAGTCTCGGCCTCGGAATCACCAAATTCAGATTGGTTTTCTTTAAAACTATGATTTTCGGTTAGCATAAGACTAGGTCTCGGATCTCCTTTGATTCCTGCCATAATCACAAGCATATTATTTACCATTTTTTAGGGGATGCAATTTGATTTCGTGTTTTTCAAACATTCAAACCTGGTAGTTGATGATTGTTGCACCTTCTGAAGATAATTCTCCCATTGTTGATAGCGAAAACATCAGTTGTGGTTGGTAATCTCTTGGAGCAATATTTCGCCATAGAAGATCTACCTCTGAAAGCGAAATCTGATTAGAGTAATCAGAAAAAGAATTCACACAAAATCAAAACTTATCCAAACTTGGACTTTTCTAGATTCCCCACCCTAGAGCATTTCCCTTGCTTAATCCAACAACTACGGCTACAGTAGCATAATTCTTTGCCTCTCGAACCAAAACTCTTCGAGCTGATTTTCCTTCCACGATCTTACCTGTTAAACTTACCTGCAAAATTCAAAATATCAGCAACCATGATCAAATTCACCATGATTTTGAATAAGACAAGTAAAAGAGATTATATTCACAAACCTTATTTACAGAACATAGGCCTTCATATACCTCTAAATAACCATCCAACAAGGATTTGTATTTTGAAGCTTCATCTGTACATTCCCCCATGAAGAAAAAAAATTTTGAATCAAGAAGTAATCAAAAGCAAGTGAAAAGCATAGCGAAAATCGGAAAATGAGTTACCGGAATTTGGACAAACATGTATAGCAACAACACAATCTCCTTGTTCAGCAACTTTCACTAGAGCCCAGCTGAGAAGATCTCGACTATGGCTATCAATTCGAATCCCAACCAACACATTCTTCATCTTCTTGTTCTTCTTCTCATCAACTATTTTAATCTCTTCTACCATTGTCATTTTCTTGATCTCTTCTTCTAAAATGATCACTTCCACAAATTTACGTCCTCTTTAAGAACTCCTCCACCTCCTGAAACTCCATTTCAGTAATAAGAAATATATAGTCCCTACCACTTGTAATTATAAATTCATGATACCCACTAAAAATTTCAAATCAATTTCTCTTTTATATGTTTGAAAAAAATATTGAATAATCAAGAATAAGTTAAACAAGAGAGGACAACGGAAAACATACCTAAATTTTGTACCCATCTGTCTTTATAAAGGTATCATGTTTATAAAAAGAAATTGCCGCCAAATATATATCATCAAATTACCTACTGCAATTGATATTCAAAAAGCTGGGTGCTGTGCTGACCAAAGAGATTAGATAAGCAAATGGAATCATTTAATAAAAAAAGATTAAAATAAGAAATTTTAGAAAAATATATTTAAAATGTTGCAGTGGTGGAATTCAAGAGAAGAAAGTGTCGGCAAAGAGAGGAAAAGGTAAATGATTCCGAGAAAAGAAAGAGGAAGCAAAGAATTATAGTGGAATGACCTAGGTTAGTTTATACCGTTAAAACACCGACAGTTTTCGCGGGAAACCTGTGATATCCGGTGGTTTCAGGTGCCGATAAAGGGGCGTGAAATATTTTTACCGGGTTTTCCGGGTTGGCCAACGACAGAAGAAATGGATATAACGAGTTCATATGTTTTGTATCATCTTAAAAACATGTAAAATAAATTAATAAACAGAAATAATTTTATATATATAATTTGAATATGTAAATGAAAAAGTTTATAAATATAATTAAAAATTATAGTAAGGGAAAATGTCATTTTAAATATAATTAAAAAAAATAATGAATTTTAATATATTGGTAATGCAATTCTTTTATATCAAAATTTGAATTATTTTCCAATTCTTAATGTTAATAATTATTGATTAATTTTGTTGATTCAAATATTTAATGTTTAAGCTTTGCTAACATTATGTTCTTTAAATTTTTTTTAAAAATAATATAAGATGTTCAATGTTTGAATTTCATTTTTATGATATTTAATGAACAAAATATGTTGAAATAATGTCTGTTTATTTGTAATAATATTTTAAAAATTAAAAAAAAAAGTATATAAAATTTTTCATATAATTAAAAAAATTTATCCTTTAAAAAAATATACATATTAAAAAAATTAAAATTTAAAAATAATCAAAGTGGATGAATTATTTGCAACACTTTCTCAACAAACCATAATCATATCGAATATTTTAAATAAATAAATAGAGAGAGCAGCCGTGAATATTCTTGATAAAGCGATGGATATTTTTGACCAAAATTATTTGAAATATCAAATCCTTTAAACTGTGGGCCCAAATTTGTTTATGATGATAATGACGATGATTCAAGAACCATGCGTGGAACACGCCAAAGGAGACCTATCATCTATATTCTTGATAAAGCGATGACGTTTTGCTTTTGTTCATGCCTTTCACATTATTAAAATAAATATTCTCTATATATAATAAATATATGTTGAGGGTCCCAACAAAAATGTTGAAACCTTTTTTATCTTAATTTCTTTATTTGCCGAATTTTAAAATATAAATATTTTATAAAAATATATTATTATTATTAATAATTAATTAAAATAATTATCAAAGATAAAATTAGTTAATTAATGAATTAATTAACGATTGTTGGTGATTTATAATTTGCTGGTTATTAATTAAGAGATTATTTGATATGTTAACTACTGCGATTCGGTAGTTGAGCAACACTAACTGAAAGTGGTATCGTGACAAGTATAATGGAAAGGAAAATTTGATGGTATGCTTGGATTATTTTTCTAATAGAATTTTCTTTCTGTTTCTCGGAAAAGAAAAAACAAAACAAAAGGGTCCCATTTGATGATATTTATTTAATGCACAGTATTGGTTCATGACATGACTCACCGCCATCTCAATTATAGACCTCACATTTTAAATATAAAATATGTGATTAATAAAGATGAATGAAACTATATATCATAATTTTATTAATTTTATAATTTAAAAACATGATGAAATTGTATTATTATTATTATTATACCAAGAATTTAATATTTTTTATTCTGTCAATTATAGGATGATTTTTCTTTTTCATTCATGCTAAGTTCAAAACTTGGCTAAAAAAACTATCTTCAGGGTATATTTATAATTACAATTCTTTTGATCAATTTTAAAATTTAAAAATATAATAATTAAAATATATAGTGACCCATAACTTTATTTTATTTGAAAATTAATATTTATTAATAATCTATTCTCTTATACTTAGGGTCGAGTTATATACCAAAAGTCAAAGTCAAAAGTGTTAAAATACCAAAATATAAAATTGGGAAGTTAAATTTTTTAAAAATTATAAATTAAAAGCTAAAATTATAATTTTTTTCTTTTTAAAGTTGACGTACTAAAATATAAAAATAACTCAAATAGAAAATAACAGAGAATTAAAAGTTTAAAAAATTATAATAAATTAAGAGCTAAAATAATTATTTTTTTAAAATTGATATTCCAAAATTAATTTTGGACCTTGTTACCATAATTTCATAGTTGCTCATTGTAGAATAGAGAGCCTATAAACTGATCGAGGCTAGTGGACTTTTCTGGGCAAGTGTCTAGGTGTTATGGGCCTTGTGGCCCAACCGAGAGTCAATTTTTCCTATAAAAATTTATGATATGAAACCAGAAACTTGAAAAATAAAATAAATTTAGAATTTAAAAAAATCATTTCTTAAATTAAATTCTATCCTAAATTAAATATTTATAAATAAAATATTAAAAACCTGAAAAATAATTTAATTTAAAATAATTATCACACTCTCAGTAATTAAAAATTAGAAATCTATTTCATCCAATGGAACATTGTGGAATGTGGAACTATTGAGTTATGTGCTAGAATATATCCAATGCTAAATGTAAAGAAAATTATAGTTTAAGTAAAAATTTAAATAAATTTTAGAATAAATAATTGTTTCTCTTTTTTCTTTTTGATTTAATATTTTAATATTCCCTTTTTAAAAAAAATAATCAACACTCTTTGCAATAAAATATTTTATTAACTGACACAGAGAATATTAAATAATTTCTAAAAATAAAAGGTTTTGAAATATTAAATTAAAAAATATGATAAAACCCATTATTAATCCAAATTTTAATTATTTTATTTATAAATACTAAGCCATAGTAGATCAATTAATTTTAAAAAAAAATTCTATACAGTAATTTTAAAGAGTTAAGCTAGTATAGATTTTTAAAGTGATAAACCATAAAATATATAGATTTTTAAAATTTTTTCAAATAATTAAAATAATTTTAGCCATCTAAAATTACTTTTTACCGTTCCAACGTTAATTTCAAATGGAGGTAAAAGAAGTAATCTTTATTATTAGAAAAGACTCAAAGTTATACTTGTATTAAGAATCACAAACCACTGAATAATTAATAGCTTCTTCTTTTTCCAATTTTTCTTTCTCATGAATGTCTAGAGTAGCAATCTTATGCCATACATCTATATCTCATTAAGTAGGAATCTTGGATGAATGGAAATTATACATTCTGCCCCTCAGGATTTATACCGTAGCATATTTTTGGGTCCAGCTCCTGGCCGTTGATTCGTACTTGACCTTATCAGTCTTGCACATATGAGCAATCTCAGGAACAAGAGGATCATCAGGATTTGGGTCTGTTAGCAATGAACATATGGAGAGCAAAACCTGGAAAAAAAAAAGGATCTAATATTACATCAGATTCCAAAAGCTGAAAATGGAGTTTAAATATGTTTGCTTTGGTTAATATAGATTTACCACCTTGGAAATGGTAAGTGCTGGACTCCATTGCTCTTTGAGTATGTCCAAACAAATATTTCCATTGCCGTTGATATTCGGATGGAAAACCTTGGTTCTGAAAGCAACCTACAGGAATTCATTCATCCGTTCATTTATTCACAGTAAAAGCTCAGGATAGAAACAAAAACAGACACAGAAAACAAAGATTTTGTTGTATTTGCTGCATACCTTTGGAGGTTTGAAGGGATAATCAGGTGGAAAATGGATGGTAACAATGAAAACACCTCCTGCATATGGACTATCATTCGGACCCATTATGGTTGCTTGCCAATGAAACATATCTTCAGCGACAGGACCTGGAAAGGAGCCATTTGCAAGCTAGAATTAGGCAATTAACTATAAATGCTCTGAGTAAAAACCTTTGAGCTATGAATTTCTTTAGTTTCCTTACCCGCACTGCATGAAGTTGGGGGATCTCTCTGCAATTCCTTGAGCTCTTTCAGAATTCTCTTTGATGCCATCAAACCAAATTGCAGAATTAAGATTGTAAATGTGGAGATCAAGAGGAAGAAAGAATGGAAATATTGAAATCTGTGTTACAATGCGAAAGGAATTGAAGGCGTATTTAATGGTGAAAAATTGGAGGGGATTGGAGAAGAGAAAAGACAAATTCGAACGCGGAGACTGATTCTTTTTTGGTCTGCTGAAAGTGCGCACAGCATAAATTCCAGGATCCAGAAAAAGTAAGAAGTAAGGAATCACGGAGTTTTATATAACGATGAAATTGAAAAACTTGAAATATCTTTGCTCATTGCACTTTTCTTTTTCTTAGTCAACCATTTAAACCATTGATGCTAAGAAAAAGAAAGAAGAAAAAAAATCTTGCTTTCAAGAGAAGGATGCGTGCCGACAAGCAAAGCCCACAATCCAAAAAGAAAATGGTTCGAGTTTAGCTGATTGGGGGAGAACAATTGATCGGCTGAGAATCTTGAATAGCTGTGAAACTGATGGATTTAAATGCACACCAGATTACAAAATCCCGTAGGAAGAAAGAGAAAGCAATATATTCTGCCAACCAGAAATATTCTATAGACCCATAACACAACAAACATTCTGCTGCTTCAACTTCATTTAAGTCTAATATCATTCCAAACCTAAGACGATATGCGATGAAAGTTACTTATGAATATACTACTAAATCAGTATCTGATTATGAAACATGATACAAGAGGAACCAGTTCAATTTTTCATGAGATTTACCTCATTCTAGTTGGTACATCATGTGGAACTTGATCTAATGAAAATAAGAGATATGCATATGTTAACAGATAATATGTAAATCGTTAATATACAAACTGAAACACAACCCAAACAGGGAGAAAAAAGTGATCCAATGCTTCTTCAAGCCTCCAATACAGTCAATAGAGACTATAAACCTCTGCTTCTTCCTTAAGCTGGAAAGAGGCAAGGAAAACATTGAGGGTAAGAAGGATTTATGGCTAACTGGTCATGTTTCTTTTATCGAACTCTTCTGTTGGAGAATCACAATATAGAGCATGCCTTTTGTGCCTTTCTCTTCTTTTTCTTCTTTGACTTTGGTGGCTGGAGAACCACTTTGATGGCCGCATCAAAGACAGCTTTCACATTCTGCATTTGCAATGGGTAATTAGCACACCATCAACTATAAGGTAATTACAATTTTTCTCATAATGATTTCTAACGATGCAAATCAAATTTATACACCTGTTGTGTTTTAGAACTACACTCAATGTAAACAGGCGCGCCAATCAGCTTTCTCAACTCCTCCCCCTTCAAACAACAGATAAGCAACGTGAAAAAATCAATGGTGATGAATCCAGAAAACCAATATAGTTTTGAATATGAGAGCAATAGTACATACCTGGGCTGTGGTAATGGGCACCGCACCAGGGTGGTCTGCAAAGAATTGCTTATCATCTCGAAGATCTACAATAAGAAAATTTTTCTTTATCTCTTGTGAAAATGAAAACCAATATATGGGGTGAAAGATAAAGGAAAGGTCACTAATTAAATTGATAACTTGCATGTAATCTGGGCCAGGCACCTCATCCCAAGCAAACACATCAACAATTCCATAGAGAGAAAAGAAAAAAGAAAATAGGAAATGCTGTACTATTAAAAATTGCACTGGAACATATCCAGCTTCCAAGCACAACAGATCAAAATATTTTGGTGTGTGGTTAGGTGTGGGGACAGAAACTTCACAATGACTACATTTATACTTCATTTTCTAGCTCATAAATTTCTATAACCTCCAGGTATAGATAATTCTTTTACCAGAATATGAGTACCGTAAATAATACAAGCAGCCAAGCCCCAATCCAACAAATAATTAATTATACATTGAATCTAATGCATTATGAGGCCATTAAATGATACAGAAGTAACGGTGGAAGCTATTAACATGGTATTAAAATAGAGAAAAGGAAGGAATGGCAGATTCTAACCGAGTTTTGTTCCAACAAGAATAATTGGAACACCAGGCGCATAATGCCTCAATTCAGGAATCCACTAGACATTGAAACAAACCACAAATCATTCATCAGCAACTACTAATCAGATATCATCCATCAAAACAAAAAAAAATGAGAAGTCTCACTTTCTTCGCAATATTTTCATAACTGGCTTTGCTAATGAGAGAGAATGCAAGCAAGAAGACATCTGCTCCACGATAGCTCAATGGTCTTAGTCTATTGTAATCTTCCTGGCCTGTCACACAAAATTAAATCATCAAATCTATGAGAAGAAACAAATTTCCAAGAAGAAAGAAGAAATTTACCTGCAGTATCCCACAATCCCAGATTAACAGTGCTTCCATCCACAACTATGTTAGCACTAAAATTATCAAAGACAGTTGGCACATAATCCTGTCACCCAACACATTGCAAAAGATGAAAGGATAAATTCTCAATGTTATGATCTTGCTTACTAAATTCATATTAGATACAGCAAAACACTGCAAACAGAAGGCATTAGTAGAGAATCACATCCATAGCAGTCGATAATACACTAAAGAGAATTACAAAAGAGAATATTGATTTCTATTTTTATAATATCCTAAAACCCAACGATACAGGAAATTTACATTAATCAATTGCAGAATATATAATCCGCAAAGCTCATATTGTGGAAGACCTCCAGATGAAGCCTTTGCTTAATATCTACTTGAGATACAGATGAATATATCTGTGATTCATTAGAAAAGGAAAGGAACCAGAAAAAATTTAAACAAAGAAAAGAAAAGAAAAGAAAAGTGTGTTACATGCAATCCTTCATTTTATGAGCTGAATTATGGTAGCAAGATTAATATTTGACTCTTAAAAATAGACAAAGGTCAAATTAAGTATGGATAATTAAAATGGCTAAATCATATTAAAGGGAAATGAAGCTTCATCTAGCACATTTTAAACTTTAAAAATAGAATACAAAATTCAGAGTTCAATATAAAATATGCTACGGAAAGTTAATAGTTTTTCACAGCATAAAGAGAACAAAGGCTGTAGACTATAGTTTCCAATCCTAAAGTTAGATACGCAAGTAACAAGAAACAAATCTCTCTTCAAAATAGACGCCACAACACAGACAGATCAAACTAGGAAAATACCAAAATTTGCTTCATTTCACAGAAAATTAGCTCCAAAATTGATATCAAACAAAGAAAATCAAAATTCCAAACTCTGTTTTCCTTTTTCGTTTAATCCCAAAAAACAAATAGATTATCAACCAAAACAGTCCCGAAGACTTTGTTCTAACTTTGAACTCAGTTCATAAGCAATAAAAAAGACAAGATTGAAAAAGGTCAACACTTCATTCACAAATGCTTCAAGAGGTACAATATAAACCCGTTTAAGTAATTTAAGAGCAACCCATTTGAGAAAAAATTACGGAAATCGATTATTACTAAGCATTTATTCTTCAAAAATGTTGCCATCAATCACATTAACAAATCAAAACTTTCTCTTCGGTTCCCAAGAAAATAGGATAAAGAAAAGGGAAAAAACAAACTTTCATCTTCCTTAACATATTCCCAGTAACCAAACAGCAAACCATAAACCTGCTCACTTACCGTCGGGAAAGTGTTGCTGGTGTAGGAAATAAGCATGCAAGTCTTTCCGACGGCACCGTCACCGACTGTGACGCACTTTATGAACCTCGACGCACTCATTTTGCGCCACGTGTACAATCAAAGTCTTATCTTTTTCGTTCTTTCCTTTATTTTTCAACTACAGAAAAAAAAAACCCTAATTCAGAACAACAAGTACAACATTTTTGTAAGCATACGGAGGGAAGCACAGAAAGAGAGAGAGAGATAGAGAGCTTGTGTATGGAGGATGGAGCGCTTTGTTTGTTTGTTTTTTGCTTTTTTGTTTTGTTTTTATTTTTTGCTTTTTTATTTATTTTATTTTATTTGACAGCACTTTTCCAGCTATAAATTTCAAAATCAAACCTTTGTGGCCCCAAAATTCTAGTCCTCAACATGCATACACTACTTACTATCTCTTGTCATTTTCTCAGTTTCTTCCCTTTTCTTTTTCTTTTTTTACATAAAAAATTTTTATGTCCCATTATCATTAAATTATTATTGAAACGTCCAAGATTAACCGTATTTAAAAAAAAAAAAAAATTTATGATAATCGTCTTAAATTATAAAATATATATACAAAAATTAAATACGATAATATTAAATATAAGATAAAATTTTTATTCTCTGTACTAAATGTTTTAATATAATATAAAAAAAATTTAAATACGAAATCGATATGAAACAACGTCTAACAAACTTAAATGATCAAGTTATTTTTGAGTGTCTTTTTTCTTTTATTATTTATTTTTTTATTTTTTTATTATCCAAATATTAAATAAAGATGACCATAAATAAAGAAATCATGCAAATTTATAATTATTTATCAAGAATTTTTTATATAATAAATATTATATACCAATGATTTAATAATGACTAGAATACAAACGGACATGGTAATGTTATATCATTATCGTATATTTTATACTTTTATAAGAATAAAAGAATAAAACATATTAAATATTAATAATAATATAATATGTCACATTACTCTAAATAAATAGAGTTTATATACTTATATGTGGTTAATTCAATTGATAAAAATAAATTTAGGATTGTGTTATTAGGTGTATAATCTTGGATTTGATTTTTGGATGTATTCGTAATTTAAGTGGGGATCATGACGATGGGATGCTGCGTTAATCTCTCTCAAAAATTAATTAAAGTACGCGTAAATTGACTCGGATACCTCAATTACAACAAACAAAAAAAATAGAGTTTATATAAAAGTTTGTATATGTAATATTTAAAAAAAAAAGTGTTTTGTTGACTTAATAATAATATTTTCTAAAATGAATTTCTGAGTAACAATATTTAGTGATATGATTTATGAATAAATTTTAATTTTTAAAAAAAGAAATTAAATAAATATAATCTAGAATCGTTGGGTTTTAAATTACTCTGAAAAATTTTCTAAAATGAAATTTAAAAAAAAAATGACAAAGAAGATGCATTTTTCTTATAAAATGTACCAAATGGTGATGGGCAAAGGGGCAATATGCATGTGGATTGAATTAATTTTAGTACTTCAATGCCAATGTTTCCCAACATTAGACTTAATTACTATCATTATAGCTATATTAGATTAAACTTTAATAGAGTACCTTCTTTTTCATTATATTAATATGAATAGTGTTAGATATAAATATTTTTATAATGATAATATAATTAAATCATGTCAAGTACTATATCAATTTATATATATATATACCCTTAACATCATTTACAATTTCCATATCATATTCTATGTTTATTAACCTTTGTATTTTAGCAAATTTAACTCAATATATTATGCTAATTTAGTTGAATTGTGGTTCAAATGAGTATAATAATCAAATTATATATATATATTATAAGTATTATTAATCGTAATTGGTGATTTTAAAATAAATATGTACGTAGTTAAAAGTTATTAGATTAGTATAAAAATAACGTGACATATTTATTATGTTTAATGTTTTTATGTATCATATTAAAAGAGTAATTTATTATCAAGAAAAAAAAGTAATTTATTTTTTTTTATTTTTTAGAAATAAAGCTTATGGGTCCATTGCGAGATGATTCTCCATCTCTCCATTGCCTTCAATATGGTAGGAGAAGAGTGCATGGTTGTGTGTGCCAAAGTTAATGAGAAGGACGGTATTTAATAAATGTGAAAGATTACACAGATCTTGTCTTTCACGCATTTCTACAGACATGGCCATCTTTCATGTATTCAACAGGAAATGAATTAAGAAGGGAGTTAATGAGTAGGGGGGGTGAGCGGGGGAGGAGGGGAGAGGAGGGATGATGCCAGGAAATTGAAAATCTTGGCTCTTAAACATCACTCGTTAATAGCAATGGAAGACAAAGATAAATCAGAACAAGAAGCATGCTACAGGAGATGGGTTGGAAAAGACATCCACTTAACGTACAATTAGGTCTGCATGTAACGCATTTAAAAATGTGCGATGGGGTGATTTTATTTTATAAGAGCAGTTGTTTTACTTTTATTCTGAGTAGTTCGATTAATTAAAAATATATTTTTTATATAAATTTAATGTAATTATAAATTTTATTTAAATTATTTTTTTATATGATAATTATCTTGTATTTATTTAAAATTCAATATAAAATTTAATAGATTAGAATTTTTTAAGTATAAAAAAAAAAAATTGCATATAGCTCTTTAGATAGAATACATTGATTAATTAATTGATACTAATTCAACTATTTCGTGAGACTAAATTATTTAGGTGCGATGGACTAATGTCCTTTCTACAAATACATTAATTAGTTAATTAATTAATTAATTAAAAAAAAATTAAAAAGGAGTTGATGTGGGGTACTGTAAGGGAATTAAAATTTTTGCCTCGAAGAGACCAGTCAACAACGGCAGTAAAAAGCTAAGGTGTTGAAGAGGAGATATGGATCGAAAAGGAGGGATAAGATTATGGTGTATTTATTTTATTGTATATACCATCAGATTTTTTTGTTATACCCCTCAAATTTTATATTAAACTTTCAACTCTTAACGTTAGATTACAATTTTTAATTTTTTTATTGTATTTTATATATATTATAAAAAGATTAATAGTTATAATATAAGGGTTTAAAAGAAGGGATAACTAAATTTAAATCGATTCAATTTAAATTAATCTAAACATTAAAATTTACGATTTTAATTGATTTAAAAAAATTTTAAATCAATTTATAAATTGATATTTTTTAAATTATTATTTAAAATTTAGGTTTGAATTCTAAATTTGACTAATTTTAAACTGCAAAATTATAAACTAAATTACTTAATATTATTTTATAAAAAAATTTATTATTATTTATTTATTATTTCAAATTATACAATTGTTTTCGTCTCTTTTATGTGATAATAATTTAAAAAAATTATTTGCAAAAGAATCGAAAAAAAAAACTTATTCACAAAACTCTCAAATTAGATGTATAAAATTAATACTTATTTATTATTATATTATTAATTTTATA
>JAVXUL010000015.1:2703999-2729281 GCA_035590515.1 Trichilia minutiflora | reverse complement strand
ATTTAATTAATTAATTAATTTATTTATTTAATATAAACAGACTAGCCTGTTTAACCCGGTAGCCCGATGGATTGGATTAGGGTTGAAAATATCTATCTGTTTATTAAACGGATCAATCCGATCTGACCCGTTTAAATGCTTGATCCAAAATAACCCAAACCGATTAAACCCAACTCAACCCATTTGACAGCCCTAAAAAAAAGAAAACATGGACAACCGAACTTTTATTTATCTGTTCTAGATAAGAGAAACTAATTAATTGATATTAATTCAACAATTTAATATTTAATTATGGAAATAAAATTAATTGATTAATGCATCTCAATTAAAATAAGTATATATAAATCCTTCTTTGAGTAAGAAATTTATTATGATAAAATAGGATTCTTGTATATATTAGGGTTATTAGATTTGATCGAGTAAATTTTAACCATTCACTTAGTTGATTATATTTTATAATAAAATAGATTTCTTTTTAATTAATTTTTTACCTAAATGCTAAATACAAATTTTATCATTAATTTATATTATTTAATAGCATATAATTGCTAAATTATTCATATTAAATATTAATTTTTTATATTTAATCTCAACCATGAGATTGCATGAATCTAAAGGCAAAAAATTTATATCTCATTTAAATTAAGAAATCTTCACATTTGACAATAATATCTCCAATCAAAACAAACTAAAAAGTAATACTAAGGATACAAACTTTCTGTACAACTTCAAATGTATAAATTGATGTAACACAATAATATTGATTAACTAAAATTTAAAATCAATATGATTAATAATAATAAATAAGATTTATCAAATGAAAATTAATGTTAACATACAACAGTTTATACATATGAATTTTTATATAAAGAATTTATATCTTTAATGATTTTTTTTAATAACTTGAAATACCCATATTTTCTTATGATGAATAGGTTTACCTAACTAATCTCTAAATAAATATTAAATGAATATATTATTATCTAAATATCTTATTTAAATAACGAATAACTAATTAAAATCATACCATTAATGTTATTTAAATATAAAATACCAAATAAATTTTTATAAGATAACCATATTAGAACCATTTTATTTAATTTTTTTAATAAATAAATAATAAAAAAATGTATTATTATACACCATTTGTACACTCAATAAATTTTGATCACATATATATTTTATGTTAAAATTAACTTATCATTCTAATAATCATAATTATGAAAAATAATATATATATATGATGATTTTTGATTTACTTAACCCGTCACACTCAAATGACTCGTGAACCAATTGATTTTTTAATGTATCATGGTAGTTGTTGAGTGGTTAAAAATTCATTGACCCAAAACCATTACAAATTTATATTTGCGTGTTTTTAGATTATGAAATATGACATCTCAACTGAAACTGAAACTTGATGAATCAACATTTTCGATTCAATTGAATTTAAAATTAAATTTTAAGATTCAAGTAACCTTATTAATAAACAAAACAATCATATATTAAATTTTTATATATTATTTATCACAACAAACAATAATTGATAGTAAACTCTCCCTTCATTAATAACATCTATGCAATTGCTACTTAAGAACTCTCTTTTCAAAGACCCTTGAGAAAAAATTTTAAGCAATAATTTTAAAAACAGAAATACAGCAATAAACAAACAATTTACCCATTCCAAACTTTAAAAAGAAATTTAAAAACATAGCATGATTTTATTAATTAATTTCATAAAAATTGTCATCCAAAAATTTTTTTATTAGAACTAAATTCAAGAGTCAATAACCAATCACAATAAACAAACAATTTACCCATTCCAAACTTTGAATATTGTATTATCCACCCAATAAGACCAAAAGACAATGTATTTTAATCACACCTTACCCTCGACCTATATGTTATAGGTCCACATGAAAATTAGTTGATAAGAAAACTTCATTGGACAAGGTGTTCTTATTTTTAATAATCAAACTACTCTTAATTAGGCCAACTAAAACATCAAAACATGTAACGAAAATAGCATTAAATTGAAATATCACATGGGGTGGTTAGCAACAAGTACCAACTCCATGTGCAAGGATCAACAATCAATCTGCTTCCTAATACTATTTTCTCCTATGGTCCCTCTCTTCCTACGCGATTTGTATAAGTTGCTATCAAATATCATGTAATTAATGTAATCCTATCACAAATATGATACCCATCTCAATCCATCAATTCCCTATCATAGAATATAAGAGGGAAAAATGAGGCATAGCTTCACTGGAAGTTGAAGCGATCATAAGAAAAAGAATTAAGCTAAAACTGAGGATACATTTGGAAAACAGTTGAAGTTTAATCGAAAAAAGAAAACGAAAGGCTTTCATTTTGTTCTTTTGTCCATGCCAGATTATGCTATGTAGAAATTAATCGATATATTTCTTCAAACAAATGAAAGATGAACATATGTCATTGATTAACGGGTTTGCAAGAATAAGAAAGAGGATTCTCGTAAATACCATGAAATAACGTTTGATTGAAAGAATGAAAATCATTATATCCCTTTCCACGGTTGATAAATCATCGATTGGCCCTCCAAAGCATTACAATAATGTGGAAAACATACCTCACAATATGATTCTGAAATTTCCTTATTTTTCTTGTAGGATGGTTAATCAACTTGTATGAATAAGTCTACTTCACCGCTGAATGAATGGTAATGAGAATAATCGTCCAAAATTCTGTAAACATTGATGATTAAATCAAGAGTTCTAGACTTCAGCTTGTTCAATTGATCATCTGAACACTCCCCTTCAGTGCATGATTAATTATCATAATGAGGTATCATAATGTACGTCTCCAAACCTGAACTGCACCTTCGGAGATTCGCAACATCTGATCTCAATTGTTCTACGATTTTACTCCCATAAATTGAAGTCATCATTGCTACAGCAAGATGGTGAGGACTAATCACTGAATAAAATTTCTTCATCCGAACTAACAATGTCTAATTCAATCAATTTCCCTGTTCCCAGTTTAGTTTTGTCAGCCAATGCTTGGCCCTGATCTGTTTTCTTTCTTTTGGTATTTGCTTGCTGGTTTATAACCTGTGATGGATCTGGTGTCATGGTTGAAGATTTCCTGAGGTTTGATAAATAAATTGTCAGACACAAAACAATCACCACAACTGATTATTATACAGCATCTACCTAATGGTAAATCTATTACATGGTTTACCTCTTCCCTAAGTTATTAATTAGTTGGCCTGGCATTATCGTTTCTTTATTTACAGTTTTTGGACCCTTTTTTCCTGCAATAACAAGGTAATATAGGTCATCACATTGCCGTAGTCATAGCTACTATAAGCAGAGAAGACTCTATCTTTACCTGCCATTTCCATAAGAAATCTTATTCCTTGTGAATGTGTGTTTGTTGTCACTTTATCTGCGTTGCTGATTATTCAAGTATATTAATCAAGGTGATTGGCAGTTAGTAAAGTAAATGTTACCGTATATGCATTCAATGGATAATATTAATCGTATCAAGGACAAACCTTAAAACCTTTTTCAGCCCATCCACAGACAGTACTTTCACTGGCTGCTTTGGCTTTTTCAAACTAGATCTGTCGGATAGAGGGTCAACTAAGTAAATCCCTTCTGACTTGAGAGGATTCCTGAATGCCGTTCTCAAGTTCCTGTAAGGAAAATATGAAAAATTGAAGAAGCTAATACAAATATTGCTTACTGTAAAACACTAAAAAGACTCGAAGGATGCCAATCATTTATGACCTACCCTCCCCTTAATTCAGTTCGAGTTGTAAAAAATCTATCTGATGCTTTCTGTATGAATAACATAGAAATTAGTGATTAACAAGTTTGCTATGAAGATATATTGATCGAACAAGGTTGAGGACTTGGACAATTATGCTTACTGATTTATGATAACTGCAATATATACCTTGGCGTCTGAAAAAATGCAATATAAAATGTCAGAATATCAAAAATCACTAGGGTGAAAGATACTACTAAAAGAATTCCAGGCAATGTACAAAGGATACAATTATATTGATAATGAAGATCGTATTCAGCAGCCGATGGATAGTAGATTGACAAACTTGCACTTGACTGAGATTCTAGATTACATAGAAAAGTAAAGAATGCTATGTAATAGCTTTATAACAAATTAGCGAAAACATGTTAACTATTCACATCTACAAGGCATTCAAAACTGATTTAAGTGCTTCTACCTTCTTTTCTTTGTAATTCATCACAAGATCACTTGATTGACATTCTGATTCATGGACCATAAACCACATTCACTGTCTCAAGCTTATCAGGTAAAGTGAGATTTTTCACATATGAGCCGGTAATAGGATAGCATATCCATTACCATTTTCATATAAAGATCAAAGTATTTTAAGCCAACCGGAGAAAAATTAAAAACAATAATTATAATCACCAGAGGGAACTTAATAGTTAGTTCATGGGATTTAGACCATACAATAAGAGAAACTGTATCATTGAAAATGGAAAAAAACACCATTGATTTTAAAAGATTAATCACCATCAATGACAGTCTATCAACAAAAGCCAGCAATCCTGTGACAACATGCAAAAGCAACTGCTGGAATCAATCCAACTATTTTTTGCCTGAAAGGGTTATCAATATGCAAAAAAACATAAATGTCTATCCAAATGCCATTGTCATCAGTATAACTAGTTTATAAAATTCTAATTCATACAAAAACATCAGATATGAGCAATTACCAAGGCATACCATTTCAAACAAGGTGGGGTAAAGAGTGACTGCAACGTACTTATTTATGACAACAGTACAAGCCATTCCATCCTTTCTTTTTCCCTTGCAAACTCCATAGTCAACCGAAGTACCTATCTTTAGAATTTGACTTACAGAGGTCACACTCAAAGAAAAACCTGGCCCCTGCAACAACAAACCAACAACTTTTAACATTTTCATAAGAAGTTAATGACATTACCTTATCAGCAAATGACAGGTTGATACCATGGTGTCTTTGCGCACAGTGCAATTGAATAGTGCCAAAACTGTTCCAGCCTGTTCTTTCCAGTTCTGCTCATAAGCATCACCAAACAAAAAAACCGAAGTGTTATTTTCATCCAAACATCCAATTTTCCATATACAATAATTCTTCCCTATAGAACTAGTCTTTGGATGTCCCTTCTCTGTCAATACTCCAACAGTTACCCAACAACCAGAAAGGGTATCCCCTGCCAATAAATTCCTACAAGAACCCAAAATAAATAATTACTTCAACATTGCAATTGAAACCATATTAAATAGTATCATCCAGCAATTTGGAGTGATTTTCCTGCCAATAAAAGAAAATTCAAAGTATACTTAATTTCAAAGTAACTTCCACAATCCCCAGCTTTCAACATCGCCTATATATAGAAGCATATGAAGTCCAATGAAGTACCTTATAGTGGATAACCGGACAAATCTGATCTCCGAGAAACGCTCACTAAGTTCAGCAGGAGTGACCAATTGGTTCCTGAAGAAAAAGATTATAATGTTAGAAAATATGCTGGTTCCTTTTGTCTCTGATCAACCAAGAAGCATAGAATTACATTGCCAAGAGTATTCTATAATTTTACCTTATGCGCAACCCAGAAAATTTCTCAACCTTGGGATCATTTGATTTGTTTGATAGTTTCAGTTTTTTAGTTTTTTCAACTGACTTTGGTTCATAATCAAGACAATCTTGAACAACATTTCTGAACGCAGACATGTCCACTTGCCCTCTTTGCCTTGGAGATCCATCATCAGATAGGTAACCTACAAAATTACTGTAAACTAAGAACTACCCACATAAAATTTATAAAAAAAAAAGAAGAAGCTATTGCACATTTCCTAAGAAAATCAAAATGTTATAAGCATGCGATATAAAACCCTAGAATGATCCAAATGGAATAAAAAATACGAAAATGAAAAATATTCACTGATACATTTAGAACAAAAATTCCACATATTGCAAATTTAAAAGAAAAAAACACACGCGAAAATCTGTACACATTAATACCACCACACATGCAATTGCAGACATCAAAAATAGAGAAGATTAAAGCATACCCAGATTGATTTTTCAACAAATAAACTGAAATTAATCCTATTATGAGAGCAACTAATGAAACTTAAGTCTAAATTTGAATGGCAATGTGCAATCAGAACATGAAAAACAAAAACGCAGCGTATTACGTACCTGGTGAAGAGGAACGGAGATTTGAAGGCGAACCAGGAGGTGTCTCTAAAACCCTATCTGGAAGAGAGAGGAGAAGGTCAAGTTCTTCTTGATGGCTCGACATTTTTACTGAATTCGTGAAGAAATTGAGAGACGATTTTTGGTCTCTGTTTTTTGAATTATTAAAAGAGAAAACAAAATGGGCGGGAGAATAATTTCCTTTTGGAGGGAATATAATCCTAGCGAAAGGCTCCCAATTTTTTGTGCTACTCTAAACGACATCGTTTATTTTTTCTGAGAAAATTGAATGCTATTTTGCAATGGGCCTTGCGTTGTTCAGTAATGAATTTTGATCCTCGAACTCAAATTTAGTTATTTAAGGACTTTTAAAGTAGTGTGATATCAAAACTACCCTTACTTAAAAATAAAATTAAAATTAAAAACAAACAGGTAGCCGTCTCATAAACAAGAAAATATTATATCATATTTTTGAGAGACTAAAATAATAAATATAAAATAAAAATAAGACTCATAATTAGTTTTTATTTATCATTTAATTTCATAAAATATCGAGATAATATGATCTCATTAATCAACCCATTTAAATTTTTTTCATAAATTTCTCAACTAAATTTATTGTAGAATTCTAGGCATCTTCCTTTTTGTTGAATAAACACAATATTGGTAATAGTTGTAATGTGCTTTTATTAAAAATTGATTTAAACTATTGTGACAATTATAAAAAAAAGAAAAAAGAAGACATGTTAAATTTTTAAATATATTTAATTATCTATCATGGATTGTATAATTGGCAAACCCAATACATTGGATAAAATAGACATGAGTTCTATTGTTTATATTTTATTAATTTCTTTATCAAAATTTATCAATAAATAAAAAAATAATTAACAAATGAGTCTAAAATTTGTTCCAATAACTTTGTATTGTCAATTAGATTGGAAAAAAAGTTTACTTCCTTTACTAAAAAGAATTGAAAGACTGCATAAAGTTTCATAAGTTTAGTGATTAAATAATGTTGATGGGTATTTTTAAAATAAATTGCTATGCATTAATAAGGTAAAAAAAAAAATTGTTATTTGGTCTCCGAAGAAATTGAAAAATTGTTGATCTTAGCCCAAAAATATAAAAACTTTAAAGTTAAGGGGTTGAGTTTGATCAAAAAATTGCTGATGATCCACCCTTCACCATATCGATGAAGAGTTTTGAGTTTTGACCTCCAAACTCAAATTTAAAATATGTTTATAATAAAAATTGTTACTCAAAATCAAACAATATTATTAAAACTTAAATAAGAATGAATAAAAAATAAATAAAATAAAATATTATAAAATTAATTGATATATAGGATTATATATATTGTGTTTGATGATATGGGATATGGTTAGATGGAATTATTATATAATTTTGTTATTAAAATTAAATAAATATATTCAATCTTTAATTTAATTAAATTAATTTAAAATAAAAATAAATGAAAATTCAAATAACAATCCAAATCTAGTTCTTATATTTTTAAATAATTTTTTATTCATAATTATATGTAATAATTTTTTTGTACAGATAATTTAGATCTAATTCTTTTGATAATAATTCAAAATAATTTCATGATTATCCAAATATTATGTTCAAGTCTTTGATAGCTTTAATATGATAACTTAATTGGATGATTAATAAAGCCTTAAACATAATAAAAATTTATTATTCATTTTATGTTTTAAAAAATACATAAATATATACTTAAAAAAGCTTTGATAATTTTAATAAAATTAATTATATAAATATGAATTAAATATCTTTTCTTCTTTGATCCTAAAATTCTTCTACTCTTTTAAATTATATTTGTTAAATCATTCAACTAAAATACCATTTACTCATTCAACTAAATTAATAAGAAAATAATTTTTTAAAGAATATTCAATTATCCACAAATGATAAGTTCATAAATTGGTTTACAGCATCAAATTATTATTCTTATTTTTTTTTTTCATATCTTGATCAAATTTGATACATAAATGGTAAATCATAAATAACATTATTTTTTCTCGAGATGAGAAATGTTAAAGATAATCATGTGTTAATTTAATTAACAATTTTATATTGAAATTTTTAGTAAAATTATTTTACTAAAACAACTAATTTCGAATTAATTACCACTAATTACCAAATCCTTCTAAGTTTCACCATGTACATCAAGTCAAAACGACACGTGTCATACGCCCAATAACTAACGGCAAAGAAAGCTAATTTAAAATTCTGTTAATTTACCCGCCGCTTTCGAATTTCTGTTACATACATAAGCTGAAGAGCCGATTTTCAAGCACATCCGGTACTAATTCAGACTTGAAACTCAAATTGTCTCCAATATTAGCATTAATCCAGAAAATATCAGTAAAAGAAAAAAGCCAGAGAAAGAGAGAAATTTTCCATGAATTAGACTCCGATTTTTCCTCCAAACTTTCCAGTTGTCATACATCATTGTACTATCCAAAACCTATTGGTTTTCAGCTTCCGGTTTCCTCCTGATAGAATCTGGAAGGTCCCAGTTTTTGGATATCTAGAGTGAAAATCATACACAAATCCTCAATTGGAAAAAGAACTCGTATCGGGGAGTTCCAGGGAGCGGTGCTTAACAATGGCAATGAGCCGGTTTCTTCTTTTAACCCTCCTTAACCTGCTGGTTGCATCTGCAGTTGTTCAAGGAAACAAGACAGTTGGTGTAACATATGATGGGAGGTCGTTGATCATCAATGGCGATAGGAAGTTGCTTTTCTCTGGCTCGATTCATTACACTCGTAGTACCCCCGACGTAAGAACGAAGACTTTGGTGATGATGTTCTTGTGGGATTTTTGATACGGCTTTTAAAAGTAATTGTTTTGTTGGATTGTGGTACAGATGTGGCCAGATCTCATTAAGAAGGCAAAACAAGGAGGGTTGAATGTGATTCAGACTTATGTGTTTTGGAATGTTCATGAACCTGTGCAAGGACAGGTTTGATTTGATTTTCTAGAGAAGTTTTCTAGGTTTTCTAGGTCTTCTTTGTTGGTGTGAGATTGATTGTTGTTTGCATTTTCAATTTTTGCAGTTCAATTTCCAAGGAGAATACGATTTGGTGAAATTCATCAAGTTGATCGCCGAAAACAAAATGTATGCAACTCTAAGGGTTGGTCCTTTCATTCAAGCAGAATGGACTTATGGGTATGATTCATTTTCTTTCAGTGTATTTTTTCCCATTGATCTACTCTATACTTATCCTAGTTTGGTTTTCGATTTAAACCTCAGAGGATTGCCTTATTGGCTGAGAGAGGTCCCCGGTATGACATTCCGTTCTGATAACGAACCGTTCAAGGTAAAAGTTTGGTACTTACTAAAATTTAATACCAACGTGGAAATCTAATTGTGCGACTAAAAATCCCATTTGCAGTTCCACACGGAAAATTATCTTACAATGATCGTCGAAATGATGAGAAAGGAGAAGTTGTTTGCTTCACAAGGAGGCCCCATCATCTTAGCACAGGTTCAGTTCATTTCTAGTTCTCTGATCTTCCAAGATTTTAAGTTTTACTTGCAATTTTTGCAGATTTAGTTTTGAAAATGACATTTATTTTTAAATTGACGTAGATTGAAAATGAGTACACTACTATCCAGGCTGCGTACAAAGAGAAGGGTGATAGTTATGTGAGGTGGGCAGGAAATATGGCCGTGGGGTTGAATGCTGGAGTACCATGGGTTATGTGCAAGCAGGGAGATGCTCCTGATCCTATTGTGAGTCTTGTGTACGACAATTTGCCTGAATGAAAGATAATAGTTTTGTAGTTTCAAATTCTATAAATGACAGATAACAAATGATTGAATGTGTACAGATCAATACCTGCAATGGAAGATACTGTGGAGACACTTTTGTTGGCCCCAATAAACCGTATAAGCCTATTCTCTGGACAGAGAACTGGACTGCTCAGTGAGTATTTATCCTGAAAATTGTAAGTGTAACAGTTAATTGAGTCCAAAATTTTCATGCTAATTATGATGATATAATTGTTGAATGACGATAGGTTCAGAGTATTCGGAGATCCGCCATCTAAAAGAGCAGCCGAAGATATTGCATTCTCAGTTGCCCGATTCTTCTCCAAGAATGGGACACTAAATAACTACTACATGGTAAAAAATATGCATGATGCTTTTCTTCGAATTCCTTTACAGAAAACTGATCAATTTACATGAGGATTTGTGGCTTTGTTGTTTCAGTACCATGGTGGAACAAATTTTGGTAGAACAGCCGCCCATTTTGTAACACCTCGATATTATGATGAAGCCCCTCTTGATGAATATGGTGAGGATTTAGAGGAAAAAAAATGTTGAATCTTTGATGGTTCAGAAAATTCTCAGGGTTTTGCAGACATTTCTAACTGATTATGTGTGTTTAGGTTTGCCAAGGGAACCCAAATGGGGTCACCTCAAGGATTTGCATAGGGCTTTGCGTTTGTGCAGGAAAGCACTCCTTTGGGGTACTCCTAGGGTCCAAGTGTTGGGAGAAGATCTCGAGGTAAGCAGACCCGGCTATGTTTTGAACTACTATGCTTCTCCCTAACTTCAATAGCAAGCATACACAAAACTTGCTTTTCAAAGTCCATTTCCATTGCATCAGAAAAACTGGGAATGAAAAAAATGGAGATAAAAAACTGATAACCCAGTAGTTTCTGTTCTTTGCAGGCTAGAATTTACGAGGGTCAAGGACGTTGTGCTGCCTTTTTGGCTAACAACAATACCCAAATGGCACAAACTGTTGACTTCATGGGTACGAATTATTACCTTCCAGCGAAATCGATCAGCATCCTCCCTGACTGCAAGACTATAGTTTACAACACTCAAACAGTAAAATCCGAATCCCTTACCTTGTGTGTGTTTCAATTGATATCAAAGCAAATGAGCTAACAGTAAATGTTGATTCTATGGGTAACAGATTGTATCACAACATAATAGCAGGAATTCCGTGAAATCAGTGGTTGCAAACCAGAAACTTTCCTGGGACTGGGAAATGTTCAGAGAAAATATTCCTAACTTCGAAGAACTTCCACAAAAAGAAAAAGCTCCATTGGAGCTCTTTGGACTGACCAAAGATACCACAGACTATGTTTGGTATTCTACAACGTAAGCAATATCGAAATCACATACGTAGACAAATACATAGCCTGCTGTTTTTTCATATACAAAAGCAAGGCTCCAACAACTATATCTATATCTATATCTATATTTGTATTACAATTGCAGCGTAACTTTGAACCAGCGAGACTTGCCGTGGAGAGAAAATGCTTCCCCAGTTTTACTAATTGCAAGTCTTGGACATGCTTTAGTTGCTTTTGTAAATGGGGAATTTGTAGGTAAGTACAACAAACAGCACGTCTGGTTTGTTTTTTAGAGCAATTTCAGATTACGTTCCAACTTGATTTACCTAATTTTTTTTTTTTTTTGGATTTTCAGGATATGGACATGGAAGCCATATTGAGAAGAGTTTCGTCTTCAGGAAGCCGATAAATTTGAAGCCTGGTCAGAACCATATAGCAATCTTGGGCAATGTAGTTGGATTGCCTGTGAGTAGCTCCTACCTTTTATTTTATTAATGATAACTGATGAAATTCAGAAGAGGAACGTACGTATCGATGAGGTCTATATTGGTATAGGATAGCGGGGCCTATATGGAGAAAAGATTTGCAGGGCCGCGTAAAGTGGAGCTTCTTGGTTTGAACACCGGAACTCTTGATATTACAAACAATCATTGGGCTCATCAGGTAATCAAAGTTCTTCAATTGGGTGAATTCCATTAATTGAATTTGTTAAGACAACATACTACAAGAACAGAATGGTAAGGTTGATCCTAATGCCAGTGATTTGTTGTCTAATTTGCAGGTAGGATTGCGTGGAGAAGCTGAGAGAGTTTTCACTCCAGAAGGAGTAAACAAGGTGGAATGGACCAAGCCCCAAGGCAAAAATCCAGGTCTTACCTGGTTCAAGGTAATGCAAAACCTATCAATAACTTCAATACTTTTCAAAGTAAAACATTTTGATGCCCAAATCTAAGTCTGTAACTTGGAAATTAAGGATTGGTTTGAGGGGAGGGTGGTAAATATACTTAACTTTTTAAAGTGAGAAATACTCTTTTACTTTATTTTTTTAAAATTTAAAAATTGTAATAAATACCCTATTAAATTAATTATCTTTTTTTTTTTTATGTTTTATAGTATAATAATTATTATATTCCTAATTCTTTAAAAAATATAAAATAAAAAATTATATAAAATACATAAAATTACTATTAAAAAAATTATATAACATACATAAAATTTAATTTATAAAATTTATATTTTAAAATTTTTTTATAAATTATATTTTAATTTTAATTTTATAAAGGATAGAGATAGAATGATCATTAAACAGCAAAAAAAGAAAAAAAAAATTTAAGAAAGTTAACTTGCCAGGATATTTATCACAATATTAAAATTTGAAGAAAATTTTTATCACAAAACACAAAATAAAAGGATAATTGTCATTCCCCTTAGTTTGAGACTAGAGTAGTTGTTCATACTTTTAGCATAACAATTAAAGGATCCATAAAAATCCACTTTCAATAGATAATTAATTCTTATCTAGGTAACTAGTCATTCTATGTTCATAGTAACAGTACAGCAGTACTAAAAATTGAACTTAGATTTTATTTGATATTGTGGTGCTTGTGTTGTATTTTAAACCTAATGTTAAAAAAAGTTCAAAAAAAATACCATTTTCACTTAATAATTTATCTGTATCATGGCAATTAGTGATTTTATTTTCAAAATCATAGCATAATAGTACTAAAAAGGGACTTAGGCTTCCTTTGATATTATGGTTAGTGATGTGCTTTGAAGGTAAAGATAAAAAAGTGTTTGATAATATACTAATTTTTAATAGCATTTACACATGTTTATATGAATATTTGATATTGGGGTATTAACAGATGCCTCCGAGTTTGACAGAAAATCCAATCACCTCCTGTGAGATGTGTGATAAAATTCAGGCCATCCATTATAAAAATTTAACAACTGAGATTTTATCATACATCTCATAGAGGGTGATTGGATTTTCTGTCAAACCTCAGGACATCTGTCAATACCCCATTTGATATTTAAAGCTTTCATTATACAGTAGTTATGGCTTAAAAGACCAAATGGGGCATTAGACTAGGGATTTCACTTCATCAATTGGCAAGTGATTGTACTTTCTTGTTTGTAGACAACCTTTGATGCTCCTGAAGGGAACAACCCAGTAGCCGTTGAGATGAACAAGATGGGAAAAGGTATGATTTGGATCAATGGTCAAAGCATCGGTCGATATTGGATGTCTTACTTATCTGCCCTAGGCCAGCCTACTCAATCCGAGTAAGTAATTAATTGCGCTCTTCTATATAATCATATGCTGTAGACTGGAATGAAGTTTAGAACTAAACTGAGGTTTCTCTAATAAATCAGATACCATATTCCAAGATCATACTTAAAGCCAAAAGACAATCTCATGGTCATATTGGAGGAAGAAGAAGGAGCAAAACCCGAAGAGATTCAATTCGTTGTAGTTGACAGAGATACAATCTGCAGTCACGTTACAGATATTCATCCTCCTCCTGTTCAATTCTGGGAAGTGCAGAACAATGTGTTCAAACCAGTAGATGAAAATCCGAGAACATCGGCTGTTTTGACATGTCCAGACTATAAAGTGATCACCAACGTTGAATATGCTAGCTATGGTGAAACAACAGGATTCTGTGGAGGCTATTTACAAGGAAATTGCACTGCTCCAGCTTCAAAACAAGTTGTTGAACAGGTAAAACTAACACCCAAAATGATAATTTCGATGAACAGCTTAAAATACTATTGTTCAGTCAAGTTCTAATTCAACATGATATCAGAATAGACTCCACCTCACAGTCTTGTATTTGAATCTCCATGAATGAAACCTCATTAAATGAAATCATGCTTGCAATTTGAGGGAATAAAAATAGCAGTAATTTAACTTACCTTACAAAATCATAGTAACTTTCTTCTAACATGTTTATTGTGTTTCTATCTTCGATTAACAGTACTGTCTGGGCAAAAACAGCTGTCAAATCCCATTTAAGAAGGATATTTTCAGCAAGAACTTTGATCCTTGTCCGAATGTGAATAAGAGTTTGACTATTCAAGCTAGGTGTGAATTCAAGAAATGAGGGGAAGGAGAAGTTTGTGGTGTCTTGCAAAATGGTTTTGAGAGAAAGAGAGGTTGCAGAAGCTTTAATTTTTTTTCTGCCAATTTAATTTTTGATTGGACTTGAGAATTTGTTTGTTCTAAAAAACAATATTTTGTACATGGAAAATGAATATATTGATCACGACTCGCGATTTGAATCACCCTTTCTTTTGTGTTGCTTTAGTTATGTTATCTATTATAAAGTAAAGACAAGTATATATAATTCACTGATTAGAGATGCAAAGATTGCTTCAAAGTTAATTCTATTTTTCTTGTACGTTGGTTCAAGTGATTGTGCCAAGTACCCAAAACGAGTGAGCAATTTTCTCACAAGGCTCTCATTTTCTTCTTCTTCTTCTTCTTCTTTTGAGTATGTCTCTCATTTTTTATGAAAACAAAATAAACATTATAAGTCTTAACACCCACTTCACATTGCTATCACACTAAACTGTTATACTCGTTATAGATGAATTAAACACCATTTACTCTTGAGTTAATTTTTGGATTGAGTTCTACCCACCAAAGTCTGTTTGTATTAAGGTTGGAACTTTAGGGTAATAGTGCACAATGGTAAAACCCCGGGTTCTATCAGTTAAAATTGGGAAAATTAACAAGGGGATTAATGTTTGGAAAGCTGATATCGTCTCTTCGAGGAGATCGACCTCCACAATAGCTAAAGGCTTCTTGTTATATTTTATTGGTTGAGATAATAGTATGTTATAAACATTATTTATAGAGGTTATTTTTAGCAACTAAGAATTCCAACTTAAAAAGAAAGATAATAAATTTCTAGAATTAAAAGATAGTAAAATAAATTGGTAAATTTAAAATAAAATAAATCCCTAAACTAGGATTCCTAACTTATGGATCCCTTCCAAAATAGCCTTGCCCTAAAGGCTGAGTCGCAACAAATTCCAAATATTGCTCTTCCATAAACTCTAAAGTCTTCTAAGTGGCATCTTCAATTGGTAAATTGGCCGCCTGCACAAAAATCTGAGTCACAATGTATCGTCCTAGCTTCCTCGTTCGACTCTCCAATGTAGCTTGAGGAGTAACTTTGACTTTATCAGTAGGAGAAATGTCTGGTAAATATTGTTTACCACGTTATAATCACCCAATTTTATTTTAGGATTTGAAACAAAAAAAACTGGGTGCATCTTAGAGCTAGCAGGGAAGTCCAAATGATAAGCAACAGGACCAATACATTCCAACACCTTATAAGGTCCAAAGAACAGAGAGGATAACTTCATAGAAGATCAAATCTTTAGGGCTGAAGGCGAAGGAAAATCCAATTTCATATTGCAAATTTTTGTTCACTCTGATGTTTATCTGCTTCGTGCTTCATGCCAGCTTGGAAAATTGCTAGATTATCCTGCAAGATTTGGATCACCTTGTCCCTATCCAACAATTCATTATCCACTCGATTTAACATTAAAAGAACCAGGTGTATATCTAGCAAGCATATGCAATAGTTGACCATAAACAGCTTCATTGTGGAAGAATGATAAGTGGTATTGTACCATCAGTTTGCCCAAGGAAGCCATTTCACTCATTCCTTCGGTTTGTCGCTCTTACAACAATAAAGGTAATTCTCCAAGCACCTGCTTACTACAGTTTGCCATCTATTTGTGGGTGGTAAGCAGTGCTCATAGTCAACTAGGTACCTTATAGATCACTTAAAATAAATTGCGGGATTCCATTCAGGTTTAACATATTTTCCCTAAATACTCGGATGTCGAATAGCACAAAAATGTGCTAAGACGATCCACGAACACAAAGAGAGGTTCAAGATGATGGTAAGCCATCAATGAAGTCCATGGATACGTCAGTTTGATAGGCAAACGTTGAAAAAATTCAGGACAGTTCATTTTTGAACTACATGAACATCTAAATTTTATCTTCTTCACTTAAGGTGTCAACTACTCAAAACCCCACCAGTTACAGCATCGTCACTGGTTACACCCTAAAAACTTTTGTAGTTTTAAGTCTCTCTCACGTAGTCACGTGCACACACAAACGGTCAACTATCGCACAAAAGCTTTATGCGATAGTTCTTCCTTCATGTTAAGTTTGTAAATATTTCACATCCACCCAAAACACTTTTGGTAAGTTGGTAACTACAAAAATTGTTCAACCTCTTTCTGCACTATTTCTATCTTGACTCCACCCTCTTATTTTCCTTTACCTCAATGAGTTTTATCGATTTGTTTCGATCCAGTGAAACAACTATGAAAAAGATATTCAAGAAAAGCTGAGAAAGTCTCTCTCAAAAGCTCAATTGTATTAAATGCATTATGCACTATCTATATTGAGAGCCTTTGTAAAGGAATCATTTTATGATTTTTTCCCTGTTCAGCACAAACAGAAAATTTCAAACGGTCGTCTACACTTATAAATTATTTGTAATTTAATCATAATATTTTATGAATATGTAGACTTTAAAGCTTGAATGAAATCTGTGATTTCTTTGAAAGAAAAATATGTAAAATTTTAAAAATATATATTTCCAAAAAATATATTTAAGCCCTAAACCATGAGGCATAAGGCGTATTTGATATTCCCAAAGAATTAAAGCTCTTGTGCGTTAGTTGTGGGTGTGGGTCTCTCTCTTAAAGCTTAAATGTATTATCTCAATATTCAACACATCTTCGCTGTATCCAATGGTCACTTGGTACACAACTCAACCCCTTAGTTTTGGAATAACAAATAAGGAAAGCGATGCACAGCAAATGCCACAAAATAAATTATGTGAATTAATATTTGAAACTTAAAAAAAAAAAAGAAGAAAGAATATGAGCTTAAAAGAGAGGCCTAACATTTCAATCATTTATTTTTTCCCTTTCATCCTTTTACGCCACATACATGATATAAAATCTATCAACCAATAATCACTTCTTCAATTGGGGGAGGAAAAAAATCGTAAATTTCCTACTTTATATACAAGCTCTAGCACTGAAAGAAAGAGTTTCCTCTTCATAGCTATGTTGAGAGTGTGACAGCTTGTGGACCGACCTGAAAAAAATTTCAACTGAAAAAACATTGATCTTACATCAATAATGAGGTCACGGAATCCATAAGGTAATGTTTGATATAACTAGCTTCCACTTTAACTTCAAAACCAAAATTATAAAAAGTGTTTGGTAACAACATCCTTTTGAATTCACTCATTTTTTAACTAATATTTAACATTCTAGCTTTAGCAGTCGTAAGAGCCTATGATCACATCACCTCAATACCAATTACGCCCTAAAAAGTAGATAGGAATGGAAAACCCAGCATACCGCATCAAGCTTACTATAAATGACAAATAGAGAACTAAACAGAGAGAAATGGGAACTAACCTTGCCAATGATGCCAACATTTGATAGAGGACACAGAAAAGCAGCCATTATTTGACCAGATTATGAAGCTACTTTTTTCAAGGATGAATGACCATTGGGTAAGAGAATTGAACTTCATAGTCTTGTGACATATAAAAAATATACAAAAGGTCTATCAGTTAGTTTCAAAAACTCAGCACGACAAATTGAACGATCCCTTTCAAGAACACATCATGACAAATCAAAAGATCCCTGCCCTTCACTTATAGCATAAAGCAGTTTCTTGTGCATAATTTCCTGTTCCAAATACAGCAATTTAATTTAAGGAAAATTTATGGGTAGTTGTACAATGACAAGAGAGAGAGAGAGAGAATGATAATTTATTAATTTGCCAAATACAATACCTTGGTAGAATAAGGAGGAAGCTTCAGGTAATTAGCACAAGTCATGACACTTGGTAAATCATCGTCAGCTGATTCTGAAGCCGCGGTTCCATTAGTTGCCATGTTAGTTGTGCTGGAAGAATGCTGCAGGGGCACACATCCAAGAATAAAGAATAAGTGCTACGCGTATGTACAACAAAATTAAGAGAGAGACCACACAAAAATTGTATCAAATTGGAAAAGCGCCGCGATGGAACACCCATGAACAAGAACTACGAAAGTATATTCATACACCGATTGGAACAAGAACAAAACGACTACTGCATCAGATTGCAGTTCCATGTCACACCCAGAAGACCCGTAATTTTAGGATATCAAAAGCATTGTTTTAAATTGCAGATGAGCAATGAAATACCAACTTTACTGTACTAATAAAATTTTGAAATAAGCATGTCTTAAGACCAATGATCATCGTGCTACCTTTCTGACAATGGTCAGCTTTGGATTCAGCACTGCCAGACCACCCGGTGGAAGCCGAGGAGCACCAGTAACAAACTGGCAGAAGCCCCGCTGCTGATCTGGTGTGAATTCTCCCATGATCTCAAGTAACTTAAGAAAACAGAAATAAAACAGCATATTAATGTCATATCAAGAATATTTTTTTCTAGCAAGATGTTAATCAGAACAGCAAAGAAGCATACATTAACAATTGCAGGGCTCTTGGCAGTGTATCCATGATCGAATTTTATATGCTCAGCAAGCGTATCAGGCTGCCCAAATCAAAGTCAGTCTCTACCATTACATAGTACAGTTAAAATAACTTCTAATTTGTAGTATGGCATAATTTAAGAAACAAATTACCTCCCACAACTCTCTACGGCCGCACAGTAGATGGTCCAGTTCATGAGGAGTAAATATTTGTAATGATGCAATGTCAAAGACCTGCTTGTAATATCCAGCAGATTAAGTGCTAGAACTCAAATGTAGAAAAACAAGACAAGCACATCCAGATTACAGAAGAAGGAAAGTTCGCTAAAATGAGGAAAAGACAGTATTAGAATTTTACAACACCTAAGGCAACATAAAGAAAAAAAAATAGCAACGATATGCCTGATAGCATAATAGAGATTCAGAATTTAAATTAAACGATCAGTTATAGGCCAGTGAAGGGACATATCGTTGCCTGATAGCCATCACGTTCAAAATTTTACCAAGTACCCCATAACATATTAGACTTGAAGTCCTCAGTAAACAAAGGTACATTGAGAAACGATAGAAAATGTTTTGACTGTCTGGCCTGTTAGATAAATGGCTACTTGTAATTTTATTTTCAACTTTCACATATTTTCTAATTCTGTCAAAGTTGCCCTCCCAGTAATTTCCAACAGATGCCAAATTGCACTATAAATATCCAACTAAGGCTTCATTTGGTATAGCATTTCAAGTATGAGTTTATTGAAGCAGATATTTTGCTCGTAAAGCTTTTATAACTAGAGCTATTAACAAAAAAGTTATTGGTGGTTTGATTGCCAGCTACATCTTCTAGTAAAATTGTGTATACCTCTGAAGACAAATTTTTGACCTTAAATCAAAAGAGAAATGAATTAAAAATTTTAACATAAAATCAGGATATTTCAAACAATTTAACCTTTCAAAAAATTCAAAAATCTCTACTCCACATAGCCCAAAAATTTGGGTTGCTTCTAATATGAAAGTTGAATAGGTTATTTAATCCTGTAAAAGCTATTCTCTAGTGACAACCAAATGATACAAAAAAGTTTAAGATATTGAAAAACCCTTTTGGCCAATAGAGAGGCTATACCAAACAGGAATAAGACAAGAACATTTCACGGATGGTCATTCGAGGAAAACAAATTTTCAAGACACAGTAATTCTTACATAATTAGAGAATCCATCAAAGATTAGAAAGAGAAAAATTCACCTGATTGAAGCCTGCTCTAAAAGCTTCCATTTGCCTCATAATTCCAGTCTTGACAGTTGCATCAACTACCAAGGATATGTACTCCTCCAAGTTATTGATATCAACCTAAAAATTTAGCAAACATCAGAAAAGATATAAGATGATTTCTTTTTGGATTGATAGAAAATTAAACAAAATAAACAGCATGCAAAAACAAAGATAAAGTACATTTTCATCTCCTGGTTTCAAAATGTAGTCTGGATAACCAGGAAGAGTAAAATCCAAGCCAAGATCTTCAATTGGTGTCCCATGAACATGCAAGTCTGCAAATGCCTCGTGGTTATCACCACTCATTGATTCTATATATTGTTTCCGACAAACAAGGGCTTGTAACTCTTGCAAAATCTTCCCAAAGTCAGCATCAATTGAAAGAATATCGTGCAAATCAAGCTCCTACAAAGAATTAGAAATAGAAGGCTTAAAAATAGAAACCTAGCAATACAGATTGGATAGGCAAAGGAGATATCAAAAATTTTCATCATCCTGAAACCAGTTCCATTAGCAACTTACTTGACCAAGCACAATTTTATAGAATGCTGTCGACAGTGGCAGATCTAAAAGCCTCCCGTCTTGAAGAGCTTTAGCCATCACACGCCCAACCAGCCGGAAGTATTCAATAACTTTATAGAACTTGCTACCTTCAGAAGCATCAGTATTGGGAGGCCAAGGTCGAGGGAACAACCCCAGAGGAGCTAGGACCAGATCTCCAGAGACATTATTGGCTTTGTTATATTTGTCTTCATCCCCATCAATTTCCATAGAAGATTTCTCTGATAAAGAACTTGACCTCCACATTCCAAGTCCAACTTTCTGTAGGTCACGACTCAAAAGTGTATAGAACTCCAGTGTAGGACCCAAACCAGTGCCAACTTCCCCAAAGTATTCTACTTCAAGCACTGCCTTTTGACTGGAATACATCTCCATTACTTTTGCAGCTGAATCCAATATGCGATTTCGGGAGACACGAACTTTCTGACGCTCTAATCTCCCAACCCTCACTTCTCTTTCATTCACCGACCCATGACCATCAGCACCCTGCTGCTGCTGAAGACGATACAATGCACGGGATAATCCAAAAGCAGTTGAATAGAAGTATTGCCGCCGGGTCTCAAAAGGAAATAAGAAAGGGCATGCTTTTGTTAACTGGTAACACCATGAGGGAAGACTACCACTGCATAAAGCAAGGGCATCTTGAATTTGTCGAGCTAATTTGGGAGTGAGCTTACTGTTAATAAAGTCCTCGGAAGGAACCCGAACACCAAATCCACTCAGCTCATCTGAACTCGAAATTTTTCCCTCAGCATAACTGTCAGAAACTATCTGAGCTCTTAACCGAGGTGCAAGCTGATTCAAACCTTCTAGTACACGCAATAAAGACAGAATATTATATGTGGGATTAGATTTTTCCAAATCACAAGGAAGTTCCCCCTGTAAGATGCTATCTAGCAGTGACAATCGGTGCGATTGTGAATCAGAATTGGAATTAGAAGAACCAGATTTGTTAGATTTTGGCAGAGAAGAAGAACTTGATCCTCCGATTGACATCCTATCACTTTGGCTGTCAGCCCTCTGGTACGTAATAGTGTAGATATCGCTCCACAGCCTGCTTCCATCACTTGATATGAAATCACTGCCGCCATACCTCTCATCATCATCCTCATCAAGCACAAGCTGTCGTTGGATGGCCTGATAAACAGTCAAATGCCTGTTAAGCTGTTTCCCACCAGCAGTGAAGATTAACTTTGGAGGCTCATTGGAACTGCCAAATACAGGACGTCCATGCCGATCTCTGCCTCCTCGCACACCTCTACCATTAGTAGAACCCAGGCCAGCCATAGCAGCAGCAGCAAATGACATCGTACCCCTTGAACCATAAGAATTGCCACCCCTAAAATCAGTAGAATCAGAACCCCTAGCTGTAGCACCTCTGCTACTGGATCCAGACGCTGCATTAGTCTGGCTATCACCAGCCCCAGCAGCAATGTTACTGTCCTCAGCTGCATCTCCCAATTTTACATCATGTACTTTGTCAGGCATGCAGAGTGGAAGACAATCATCTTTCAGCACCTGCAATTAAACAATTCCATCAGGGATAATTATAGAAAGGAGCTTGGAGATGGAAAAAGTAGCAGTTAAATTCAAAGAGCACCAGTTCCATGATTATCTTTCAATAAGTAGCATCCTATCTTTATTATAGAGCAAAAACCCATAAATTTCTTCTATCATCATTTCACTTTCTACCAAATCATGGATCGTGGATGGAAGAACCTTTTCCATCCATTACCAAATGATTATCTCATCATTATGCACCTTTCAACAATTAAACTGGGGGTTGTGAAGGAGGGTAGAACATCTTTGCAAACCATTAAATATAACTTAATAATACACAGGATAAGAAAATCAAACCACACGGACTACTTCCCCTATTTTCAATATATCACATGCAAATGCTTTCTTCTTCTTATTTTACAAAATGCAGGCAATGTATTTATCAAATCAGTCATAATTTCAATAATACAAAATTTACCATAATCCCTTTTTTAACATACTAAAGTATCCTAACCCCTTTTTAGTGAACCGAAATTAATACATATGCAAAAATCAGTAAGAAAGGTGAGTCAGATTCCAAAGCCATTCCAAAATTCATGCAGGTTTAAGAAAATTCCTATACCAATTAAATCCTTGCTAATCCATTGTTTACATTCTGTTGTGAGTTCAATCTCTTTCCCGTATAATATAATAAAACCAAGAATAAGACATAACAACAGTCAACATCCTCCCATTTTAAGAAATGATAGAGGAAAAAGATAAGACAGCTTACATCTTCATGATCATCATCTTCATCATCAGAGATATCATCTTCTTCAATTACTAAGGCATCGTCAATCTCCACAGAAGAAATATCCAATTCTTCATCCTAGAAGAAGAAAAAGTAATTGGTCAGAGTGCTGAAGACAGGAAAATTATAATAAAAAATAATAAGACAATAGTGGAATGTGGGAGGACACATGAACATTTAAATTCATCACCAAATATTAGGGCAGTTCAAAAAATCCGAATTTTTAGGGTACGGATCTGGATCCAAAAATTCGGTACCCTAAAAATAGGGTCCTTGTTTAATTAGGATCGAATCAAGTTCAAAAATTTAAATCCAGTTTTAAATAGGATTGAATCAGGTCCTAGCAAACAAGGTACCGATTTTTATTAATAATTTATTTTAAAATTTTTATTATTATTGTTATAATTTTTTTAAATTTGATTAAATTGTAAGAATTATTTGTGGAATAATAATTTTAGAGTGTATATACACAAGAAAATATAATTAGTTATTATTTAGATTGTGTCTTAATTTCTGTTATTTGTTTAATTATATTATGAAAATTATTTTTTTAATTTGTAAATTTCTGTTATTTGCAATAATATTTTAAACTTTTGAAGACAAATTGAGCATGAAGTGCATACAAATAAATTTGCTATGCATCTCTCTCTCTCTCTCTCTCTCTCTCTCTCTCTCTCTATCTATCTATCTATCTATCCATCCATCTATCTGAAGATTCTATGGCCTAAATCATGCTTGAAATGTAAGTTTTTCATCCAAAACCCTAGGCTTCTAAGCATGAAAACCAAGAGGATTCAAGAGTACTAACCTTAAGGCTTTTGTTGCTCTAGGTGCAAGCATTCTTTTGTGATGAAGATGAGGACTAAAACCATAACCCCTCTTCACTTGACACCTTCCTCTTCTTCTTCTTCTTGTGGCTAAAATTTTGGAGTTTGAGAGAGATGGAAAATCTCAATTTCCATGCCAAAATAATTCAAAAAGAAAAATATATATATTTTCCTTTTCTTTTCCATTTAATTAATTTGGTAATTATCCAATAAATACATTAATTAAATGGAGAATATGTGATACATTTAAGTCCATTTTAGATGTGTGTAACCATGAAATGTGGACCAATGATAATTAAACACAAAGTCAAAATATTAACAAGTAATATAATGACAAGTGTTTAATTTGTGGCCATTAATAAAAACCACTTTTTATTCACTTATTTAACACTTAAATAAATGATCTAATGGTCAAATTAATTAACAAATTAATTAAGAAAATAGATTATGCAAAATTCATAAATGATCTAATAGATTATGCTAGCCTTCTCTCGATAATATTTTAATCTCTCTTTCATATGAAGAAGCGTTAGAGGAACTTGGTGGATCATGAAGGTTCACCGTGACTCAGCTGTGAACAGATGCTGAATATTTCAGCTCCGAAAATTTCGGTTGCTCATCAACTATGGTTAGTATCTAGCAATGCGCCATAGTCCCTAAGTTATGATGAAGAAGTATCTTCATCAAACCTGTCATCGATTGCACATAACGTGTGAGTGATATCATTTCGTCGTTATATCCTGATCGAGAAAGGGGTTCATGGACTGTCAAAACCCTAATCCCAATTCTCATTCGAATCGTCGATCATATGTCAACATTATACTATAGCCATAGATTTATAATCCAGACATCATATCGACATTCGATTAGAAACTCGACTCGATCAAAGGCAATAAAAATTCTTTTTCCGATGTGTCGAGCCAACGGATTCCATCTTGACTGTCAACTGAACACCTATATGAACAAAGTATACCCAAACCGTCTTCTCGTACAAGGCGTGATTAGCTATGCACTTATACACCATATGAAATACACCCATCCATACAGAGTTTGATTCCAAAAGTCTCAGGTCAAAGGATTACATCGCACACTATTACAATCTATCAATAAATCATTGACTACATGCATACCATGTGATTCATTGATATTCGGTCCTGTTCGATAAATAGTTTACCAATTATAAATCCACTCTAATGTTCTTATAACAATACTCATATTGTCAGCCTACATATATTATCATATAATATCATTAGGCAACCACTAGTATGCCTATTATGTGATATAGTTGTCCAATCAATACCACGTATGTAGGGAATGATTTGATAATTTATTTAATAATTAAATAAAATTATTTAGATAATTTATATACATTCTTTATTCATTGCATGAAAAACATAAAAGGAAGCAGCTAATGTATGTAAATAAAGAACTACTTCTTTCATTAATATATAAGAGATTTAT
>JAVXUL010000015.1:2660295-2679301 GCA_035590515.1 Trichilia minutiflora | reverse complement strand
TTTATTAAGGGGTTTGGTGTCCCCCTCGTCACAACAATGATCGAGAAAAAAAAAATTAATGGAGAAAGAAATAGAAATTGAATAGTAATTGCTATTATAGTTGGGTCAATTTGTGGTAGCTGGATTAAAGATTTACAAAGATTTCTTCTTCACTAACGGTCGAAAGGAAAACAGAGACCAACTTTTAGAGTTGTAAATTAAATTAAAATTAAAGAAGTACTTCCATTTTTCTCTGCTTAAAGTTAACGCATTTTGTAATAAAGCTGGAATTGATAGTGGCAAAAATTAATATAAGACTGATGGTAAGCAAGTCTTGTTTTTTTTTTCTGTTCAAGTCTTCTTGAAACAATAATTTTTTTATTATTGATTTTAAGATGTGTTTATCTGATTCTAAAATGCTTATGTTTAATGTTTTTCAAATAGTCTATTTAAAAATAAAATTGTGTTCCAAATTCAATATTTTTATTTAATTAAAAATAATAAAAAGATGTTTAATTTTAAAAAATAATGATAATGAGTGTCATACCCCTAACTGATACGTCCACATGTGACAACCACTACAGATCTCTGACATACATTTATTATACCCGGAACGTATATCAAAAACCTATAAAATTGCTATAGTATCTATTTCCCTAAAAACTACTCTAAACATTTCCAAATAATATACATAACTATCATGATTCAAAATATACTTCATAAATTTTCAAACATTATTTATGTCAAATATAAAAAATATTGAAAATATAAAATACTAGAATCTTTGTTTTACAATCTTAAATACAAGTAAATATAAAAGTTTAAATTTCTTGTAACAAATTAAAGAAAACATAAAATTTATAAATCTTCCCTAGTGGAATCAAATGAAAAGAATGTGAGTTAAGTATGAGAGTTATACCTGATAATACTACTTTGGATTCTATCACTGCCTTTCTAGTATCCCAACAGATCAAGGTCTCAGAAGCTAGCTGAAACACTTTAACCACTACCTATAACCAAGTGAAAATATGAGCATATGACTATAGATTTTGTGGTAAGTTTACCTCGTACGCAAGCAGGTCATGAGGTAATATGAGTGATTGTTGATCGACTTATGAAGACAGCACACTTTCTGCCAATCAAGATCAAGTATCCAATTCAGAAGTTAGCAAAAATTTATATAGCAGAGATCATAAAGCTACATAAAGTGCTGTTACAATAGTCTTAGATCAAGACCCATGATTTACATTTTGATTCTGGCCTAAACTTTAAAAAGTTATGGGCACAAATTAAATTTTAGCTCAACATTTCATCCTCAAACTAATGATCAATTCAAATAAACCATTCAAAGACTAGAAGATTTGCCGAGAAGTTATGTAATAGATTTTCAAGGTAGTTGGGAGCGTAACTGCTAGTAGTTAAATTTACTTATAATAATAGTTATTAGTCTAGTATAAACATGGTATTCTATGAAGCTTTATATGAAAGAAAATGTAGAAGGCCTCTATGTTGGAATGAGATAGGTGAAAGAAAAATGAGCAATATCGAGTTGATTAAAGTCACTATAGAGAAGATCAAACTCATTCAAGAACGGTTGAAGACAATCCAGGATCAACAAAAATCATATTCAAAGAATAGGTGAAAAAAGTTAGAATTTGACGTGGGAGATCAAGTATTTCTGAAAGTGCCGCCATGGAAAGAAGTGATTTGATTCAAAAATCAAGGGAAACTTCACCCCCGACATATTGGACTATTTAGAGTTATAGGAAAGATTAGTTTTGTGGTATACATATTAAAGTTATCACTAGGGATAAAAAGAATTCAAAATGTCTTCATGTCTTAATTTTAAAGAAATATGTATCGGACTCAGTACATATTATAGAATCTTTATTAATTGAGCTCCGAGAAGACTTAAGCTATAAAGTGCAGTCAATTACAATATTAGACCAGCAAGAGCAAGTTTTGTGAAGTAAAGTTACCCTTATGGTGAAAGTATTATGGCAAAGTGCCATATTAGAAGAGATGACATGGGAATCTGAGCATCAGATGCAACATCGATACCCGTATTTGTTCCAGTACTAAGGTATATGAATTTTGAGGAAGAAATTCTTTTAAGGGGGATATAGTGTAATACCCCGCATCTACAGTTAAGAACATTTCTATTTTTTTCATAAACTACATAACTAGGTATTGTTGAAGTTGATAATATTATGAGGCTCAATATGAAATTTGAAAAGGTTTAAAAAGAAAAATGAGTAGAAATCGATATAAGAAACTGAATAGGAATTTAACCACGATAAAAATTTAAAGGCAGAAGGCATTTGGTCGAACAAATCCAAGAATTCATTTAAACAAATCATTTAGCCCAATAAAAAATGCTAATCGTTCAACTGAATTAATAGCCCAAAAACTTTTTAGAAAGCCATGAAAACCTTGGCCGACTGAATCCATTAATTTGTTTGAATAAACTAACATTCGATCGAACTAATGGCTTGATTTGTTCAAAGGAATAAGTAGTCAAAAAATTTTTAGGGGCCCGTGAAAATCTCAATCGAGTAAAAAAATAAAATCGTTCGAAAGAACTATAATTTGATCGAATGAATTGGTTGATTAGTTTGATCGAATCACCCAAAAATTAGGTAAAATGAACATTTTTACTCCTTCTAGAAATTTTCTTTCTTTATAACTCAAGGATATTTTACTAATTTTGCCCTTATGTTATAAATATAGCCCAATAGTAAAAGCAAATCATTTGTTTTTCTCCTCCTTCCTTTTTTCTCCCATTCCTTTTATTTCTCCCTCTCTAAATTTTCTTTTCTTTTATTCTTAAAATTCTAACTAATTATTTTTTGTCTTACATCAATAATCATGTCACACCCTATGGTGTAACCGGTAGGAGACAAGAATCCCTTATCCTCCTTAGCCACTTAATAACACCAAATAAGAACTTGACTATGATCACCTGTTATTTACAGATTCAATACTTAACATATCATATGGATGACGTAAATGGACTCCATCCATTTTAATTCTAAAAAGGGCTCTGTGCCCAACATTTATACATATGCACCAAAATCATAAAACTATACAGTATGTCCACATATACAATCCATCAAGGATTTACATATTAGTATATCTACAACACATAGGAGGGCTTTAAAGCCCGATCATCATCTACAATACAAAATGAACCCGATCTCCTAGTGAATGCATGTCTGTATCTAATCCACTGGCTTGCCCTTATAGACATCTACTACAAAAAAAAAAACCTGCAAAATTGGAGGGAAAGGAGGGATAAGTCTGGGGAAGACTTAGTAAGTGGAAAGAAATATCAATGAAATCATAAAAAAATAATTTAATAAAATCTATAGATGATACACAGTTACTAATCTGGCAAGTTATTCATCTGTCACAAGAATACTTTCATACACGAGGATATAATAATATGTAATCAAGCATTATACACATATCATCTTTAACTGGTCCCTGTCCAGGGCTACGCACTTGACCAGACAGAGGGACAGTCCATACCTAGGGCTACGCACTTGACCAGGTAGAGGGACAACTATAACTGGATCAATGGATCAAATCTGTAGCACACGCACATGCATGCAACCATACATATATAGATATGTCTATAACACAATCATGTTGGCCTCCTCCTGGCCTATACCCAAGTCAGCATAATCCCTCAATGCTTCTATCAACTTTTCACAACATTCTGGAATATTATTACATATCTTACCATATGCATAACATAGACATTATTATGAAATGATATGAGAACATAGACACCATATAGTTCTTTCATTCATAACTCATGAAACTCATAATCAATAGTCTTTTCACAAAATTTTTTCAAACTGTGCACTTTCATAATCAGTAAAATAATAAAGGATAAAAAAACAAATTCCACTCACAACGCGCTAGGGTAAGCAAAACGCCACCCAAGTCAATGTGGGCTGGAAGGCCGCTCTCTCGGAGTATCTAACACAAAATTATAAACAAAAAGACTGTTAGCCATTCAACATCACTAAATTAAATCGTTAACTCTAATATAACACTACCCCTCCCTCTTCTCCTAAGCACGAATTCTTGTAACTTATTATCTAAGTTTGTGGCTGCCATAATCCATTATGCGCACTAAAATCTTAATACTCGCAATCAGAACGCTATAATGATATATTCTAAGAACATTTCTCGATGGATATTTAACTTAATTTCATATCGTCCTTTAAACCATAAAAATAACATCATAACAAAGCTAGAAGGCTTACACAAAGGCTAATTTAGCTCGTAATCGCCTTAGTTTCGAGTAAATGCAAAAATAACCCAAATATGAATAGTATGTAAATAGTACCAAAATGATGCTCCCGAGCTAGTCTTTGACCAAATCAGCAAAATAAAAGTTGTAGAGTGTAGCTCGTGTTGAGGACTATTGATTAACAACAAAATACAGTGTTTTAATCGGTAGAAAAATGAGTAAAATGGAAGAAATGTGGAGAAAACCCAAAGAAAAAGAGAAAAAACAGGGGCTGATGGGAGGAGAAGAAAATGAAGCAAATGAGGAAGCTTTTCTCTTAAATACAATTATATGGGGGAGAAAATGACTAATTTACCCTTTGTCCCTCTCCCATTCTGTCTTCTTATGCCTAATAGCTTGCAATAAGGCTTTCGTTCTCACTCATTCGAAATCCAATTTCCATGAAATTTGTTTCTTTAAAATCATTATTCTTTCTTATTTTAGTAGAAACAAACCACGCATCAATCGGATATCCAGATCAACGAGAATTTAGCTCGGAAGCTTAGGTGTGCAGATGATACCTTCTGATACATATTAGCTCGCGGCAATTCTTTCGTTCTCACTCATATCAGCTCTAATTTTTATGAAATTTCATTCTATGAAACCTTATTCTGTCCTCTTTCATTATAAATAAACCGTGCATCAATCGGATTTTTGGATCAACGGAAATTTAGCTTGGAAACTCAAGTGCACAGATGATGCCTCAACGGAAGTCCCTCTAAACTCTTACAATTTTCATTAAATGAACCTTATTCCCTTACTAAACATTAATATGATAATAATGAGTAAATTTACCACCCAAACGGATATTTTATAAAAGAACAAAAATGCCCTTTTTGATAAAAAGACTAAAATGCCCCTAAATCTCATGTGTGACAAAACATTACTTCAATTACTTAGCTTACCATGATACTCCCACACAAATACAGAATATTACAAGGTCTCTCACTTTTAACACTATTTTCTTAGAATCCAATTTCACTTCTATTTCTTTCTATACACTCCTCTTTCTACCCTTTTTTAGTATAAACAAACTTTGTATCATAACTCCAACTTAATCAATAGGAATTTAACTTGAAAGTTTGGGTGTCCATCAAAAAATCCTAATGAAATCTAATATTGATCTAATATATTATTGGCTTCTATTCTCTCTCATTAAACCTCGAATTTGACTCAAATTTGATTCTATAGAATCTTTATTCTATCCTATTTTATAATAAATAAATGGTTTATCAATTAGATTTTTCAATCATCAAGAATTTATATTTGAAGTTTGGGTGTACAAGGGAGAACTGATATAACTTTTTCTAAAACTCAACCAAACATTATCCAAAACTCTATTAAATAATTATTAAATATTAATACGGGCTTATTTAACTAATATTGACTCTTGAATATGTACTTTAAAAAATGATAAAAATACCCTTAAGTTAAAATTATGGGGTTTGATGAGTACATAAAAGTATACATGCACTTAGGTTAAATTCATCATTTTAAACTTCAAAGTATAATTAACTCTCTTCATTTATGTATATTTCTAATCTTTGATGTAAAATTTACTTTGTTTATAATTTTAGTTGATTTTTATTTTAATACAGTAAACATAAAAGGCCATAACTTTTCATCCAAAAGAGCTATTGAGGTGAATCTTAATCTATTAGAAAGGTAACGTATTAGGCTAAGACTTTTATGTTTGGTCCAACCATTAATTCGGGCTCTAAATTATATTTTTGAAGATATCAATCAAGCCTAATTGCTATTCTAGTCCAACTTAACCATTCTTTAGTATTTAGCCCATATCGTTTAATAGAAACTTTAAATTTACCTGAGACAAGTGGAAGATGAAAGATGAGTCAAATATCTACAACTTTTATGTTTATCATAAAAGTTAAATCATTGATCTTTGAGGTCATCCATGATATTTTTGTGGCAGATAGAATATTTCAACTTCTTTTTTTTTTTTTGGAGAAATTAAATTTTATAAAAAAGAAAACTGTACAAAGAAAGGGGCAAACGACCCCAAAAGCCTAAAAGGCCTCAAAACAGGGCACAGACGCCCGAGTAGCGCGCAGGCCTAAATAAAACAAACAAGAAACGCAAAAAACCAAATAGGCACGTAAGCCTAAAGAAAAACCAAAAAACAACAACGCAACAAAAACCAAAACAATCAAGAACAACCACTAAATCTCCAAAGACTATATGCGAGCTAGATTCGAAGAGACTGAGTATCTCGGAACTAACTCTGAAATCTTGTCTCTGACTGTGTAATAGATATTCTCCGTGACTAACTGAGAGGAGCGGTGAACCATATCTCAATTCTCCTATACATAAAGTATAAAACATTAAATCAACTAAATTGTTTCTTTTAAAAATCAAAATTTTAATAAACCATTGCAACATAAATCATACGATTGTTAGATTAATCTTGAGATTTATATAAATTAAAATTTGTTAAGTAAAAATTAAAATATGTAAAATAAAAATTAAAAAAAAAATTAATTGTGTTCATACTTTCATTAGTAGAAAATTTAGACGAAGATAAGATAAAGACATGGCCATTAAAAAATACAGCATTTTTAGCTGACTTCTTGTATCTTTAATCGATAAATATCTTCCACGTAGCAGGTTCAATCATAATAAAACGATCTCGACCGCACAGGATTAATAATACTCTTGTCAGCTCGTCTAATCTCATCCCATCGGTCATTCTTCACTGACCATTTCTTCGAAAGCACGAACGCTATCGTAACTGTCACAGTTCGTTAGAAAGAGAAGAGAAGAGAAGAGTCAGCTCTGATGGCGTTACCGGTCGTCGACACCGAGTACCTGAAGCAGATTGACAAGGCTCGTCGCGATCTCAGAGCTCTCATCGCTCAGAGAAACTGTGCTCCGATCATGCTCCGTTTAGCGTACTCTCTCTGTCTCTCTTCTTTACTGAGAAAAACGAGAGTAAATATTAGAAGAAACGATTTGAAACCGATTGTTTTTATTTTTGTTTGTTGTTTGTTTTACTGAAGTTGGCACGATGCTGGAACGTATGACGTGAACACGAAGACAGGCGGAGCAAATGGCTCGATAAGGAACGAAGAAGAGTACTCGCATGACGCCAATAATGGCTTGAAAATAGCAATTGATTTTTGTGGTGAGTGATTTGTTTTTCTTTTCTTCGTACAAATTTGAAATATGTATATTTAATGTATCTGTATAGTCATAGTAATGAAATTTGCTGTTCGTACAAATTGGAAATACGGATACTTACATGTATCTGTGTAGTCATAGTAATGAAATTTGATATCTGTTTATGTATAGTAAGAATCAGTTTGGTATAAGAATGAAGGTGATTGTGAAGCTGGTGAAGAAGTTGCCATTATAAATCATGTTTGTGTTGTGTCTGATTGATATTTTGATAATTTGTTCCAAGTTGAATAATTTGAATATACAAGTGAATTGCTAGACATGAAATTCGTGTGATCATAATTTAAGATAATATCATGCATCATGGGGTTTTAGCCTTTAGTTTGGATGGTGAGTTCCTTGTAGCGTTTACATCCTTGGTTGAAAGTATGCGTAACGTAGTCACATGCTTAAGGTTACCCGTGACAAGTGAGGACAGGCTATATACGGCACTGGATACTGCTTGATACTTATGAGCTTGAGTTGAAAACAAGGTTTCATGCTTTATTACACAAGCATCCTTTAGATATCATTTTTATCGTACTTGAATAAGAAGATTATTATAAAGAATTTTGTGCACGCAACTTTTTCATTTTGAAACAATTGTCTGTTTCCTTCTGTTTTTACTGCTTAGCATGTAAGTCAATTCAAATGAAAGAGAAATGTAGTTATCTAACGATATTCGACACTTGAGCTCTGGTAGGGATGTTAAGTCATATAACGCATGTGTGCTGAAGGACGTTCTTGCTTTTTCACCCTCTTTTTAAAGTCTGAATGTACAGATTATAATTGCATAATTAATCTGAATGTGAACATTATAACTGCTTGATTAACTGTGTACTCTAATTATGATTCTTTAAACTATGTTATGGTATTGAAGCATCACTATCATTTGATCATCTTTGAGTATTTGCTCATATTTAAATTCAAATAATTTCATTTGATGCCCAATTTATTATGTTATTAGTTTTTTATTTTATATACAACAGATTATTGGATGATAATGATTATAGAAAAAGAATTATTTTTTGATTGTTCATATTCTTCTTGGGATTGCTGAACTTCTTGTTCTTGACTTATCATGCAAAATTTTCTTGAATTACTAATTTAATGGACATTGAGATTGCTGACTTCATGAGAAAGATTTTGATTTAAATTTTGCTTAGTTAATTATATGCGAGAACCCCTGTAATAACTAATCATATAGATTAATTGACGTGAACTTGTTGGTAAAATGGTGCTTTTACCACATTCCAGATGCAGTGAAGGTTAAACATCCGAAGATAACATATGCAGACCTCTACCAGGTGAGTATGGAGTTGGAATAATATTTTTTCTTTTAAAGGATGGAGTTCAAATAGTTAGTATGTCAATTATGTGAACATTTATTTTTAATATTTGTTTTGGGAGCTGGGAAGATAAATGGTTTATCCAATAGCTATGAACAAAGGGATATGTATCTTGACAGAAACTGCAGAAAATAATGGATTTTCTTAAGCGGTTAAACCATTGATTTGGATCACTAGGACTGATCAATATTGTCAGCTGTAGGGACATCTGAGGCTGAGGTAGGTGGGTGAATAGCATGAAACGGTATGGTGTGACAAATTTGTTCAATTTTTGAGGCATCACCTGAAGTTCACAACAGAATTGGACAATGCAAGTTACACTTTCTGTTCATATCAGCAGTTACACTATACATGTGGAGTCCTCATTAGAGTGAATTTGCACATTGTGCAGAATTGATATTTATGGCCCTTATCCTTAATGCCAGTATGGTGTTCATGTCTCAAAATAATTTTTTGGCTTTGGATATCTGAGCTGACTATTCCTTTTAATTATTACTTGTTCTTTTAGCTTGCGGGTGTTGTTGCAGTTGAGGTCACTGGTGGTCCTACTATTGACTTTGTTCCTGGGAGAAAGGTACTAAATTGTGGCTTCTTGAAAATATAATTTGTATTATTAATCACTTCTAATTGATTATTTGCTGTTTCTTCTTAGGATTCAAAAATTTCTACCAAGGAAGGGCGTCTTCCAGATGCCAAACAGGGTATCTCTATTGGTTTATTTTATAATATTCTTAAAACCATGAAGCAGTTTGTAAATTTCAAATCCTTGAAAAATATTTTACTTGATGCTGTTTCCTGAATTACTTATAGCTTTTAGCAATAGGCACCAGCAGTTTGCTCTCAGTTTTTTTAATTTCTTTTTTAAAATTTGACTTGATGATCGTCGCTGTTATCTGATTTTTTAATTTGACCCAAGGTGATGTAAAAGGAGGAGCTGAAAATATCTTAAATTTATCATTTCAATGATTGACATTAATGTTTTTCCTTTATTTTTTAACTTTTCCCATATCTGCATGGTGTTTATTATGTCAGTGGGGTACCATTACTTTGTTATGATATGATTCATACAACCTAAAAGTACATATATATGATGAATATTGTTAAATTGAAAAAAAAAAATGTTTCGGGTATGCTTTTATGGCATGGTAGTATAGCTTGGCCTAGATGGCATAAAAGTTTAACATCTTAGATCTGATCTATAAATTATGCCTCTGCCACCTCTCCAATTGTCGGCTTAGAATGGCTCTGGGATGACAGATGGGAAATTAGTATTGGGCTTATGCATTATGGAAACCTAGAATTAAGGTTATTGAACCAGCGAAACTCAAGAAGATGTTTCGGTTGAAAAGATATTCAATGAAGGATTAAGTTTTGTAGCTATGCTATTTAAATCATATCTTAATTATGGTTCAGTGCTCTGTTTATTCTGTTTTAAAGCGGGGAAATATTCAAGTTACTGTCCACATCATTAATTTAAATTTCTCATTATTGACACGACATGGGAGGTAAATTGAATGCATCCCATTCTAATTTTGGGTGGTAGGTGCACCTCATCTAAGGGATGTCTTTTACCGCATGGGTCTGTCTGACAAAGATATTGTGGCCCTCTCGGGGGCACATACTCTGGTAACTCTCTTCACGTGTTTGTAGAATTTTTTTTTCCCTTGAAAAAATAGCTTGCAGCATGCTTGTACCTATACCTGAGATTGCGCACAGTGGGCACATGAAACTGAAAATATGTGGTTGGTTATTGTGGTATAGGGAAGATGCCATCCTGAGAGATCAGGTTTCGAAGGCCCTTGGACCAGGGAGCCTCTGAAATTTGATAACTCATACTTTGTGTAAGATTTGAACTGAGCTTGGCAAAATATTGCTTGTTTTATCCTTGGAGTAGAAATCATTTAGAATATAAACCAATCAATTATTCACAATTCTTGTTGATTCCAGGGAACTGCTGAACGGGGAATCAGAAGGGTTATTACAACTTCCGACAGACAAGTGTTTATTGGAAGACCCTGCATTCCGTCCTTATGTCGAATTGTATGCAAAGGTATCTTGCATTTTTTTTTCCTTAATTTGTTTTCTTCTTTAAAAATATTTCAAGACAATGGACCCACCTCCCCCTAATTCAGTGCGAGCAAGGTTTGAATCTGAGACCTCTTGTCCCCAGAGATTTTACAAGTTGAACCAACTAGCACCCATGAAGTATTGTGTACTTATCTTAACAAATTGACCCCATTGTCAGCCAGGATTTATTCAATGACGCTATATATTAATTTCTAGCTAATAAGCACTTTTGACAGTGTTTTATTATATGCCGCTAGCTGCACAATATCATTGGTAATACTCCTGTACAGTTAAATCTTTCTGTTGTTAAACAAGGCCCACCTCTGGATTCATAGAGTTTTGCAGAATCTAGGGCTGACGTTGACCTGCCAACCCTTTTGATGAACCATTAATCAAATGGGCAATCCAACATAAGTTCAGCCTTCCTATAAAGAGGTTGAGTTTGGATTAAGAACTGAATTTGGCCAACCTGAAACCTGTCTGATAGTACTTTTTCCTGGTGGTGTTGTCCCACATTCATATTATTAGATGCTTCCATGACTTATTAGAATTTAAAAGTGTGGCATTAGGTTTGGTTGGTAGTTCGTTGGGTCAGGGTTATACTATCCTGAGCTTACATGAACATGATCAAGCCTGGCTAATTGCCAGCAGCAGACCTCTTCCAGTTGGTGTGATCCCATTAGAACTCAGATATTGTGTGCAATAAATTGGGTCCCTGGACGAAAGCCACCATTACCAAACAACAGACTATAACACAACGAATTTTAGTTGTCACCAACTCTTCTTCAAATTAACTTTCCCTGAAATGGGTCTCTTGTTGTCTCTCATAATTACAAGTATAATCTGTTACTTGTTCTAATTTCATTTATTTTACCCAAGTTTTTGGTCCATGTCATATCAGGATGAGGATGCATTCTTTAGAGATTATGCAGCATCACATAAAAAACTTTCAGAACTTGGGTTTTCTACATCCGTCTCCAAAATAAAGGATTGCTCTGTATTAGCTCAAAGTGCTGTTGGAGTCGCTGTTGCTGCCGCCGTAGTAATCCTAAGCTACTTCTATGAAGTCCGGAAAAAGATGAAGTGAAGAAAAGGTTGCTTGTGATATACTTTTTCATCTATATGCATATACCATCAGTTACCTATAAGTTGAACTTTAGCTAGGATGGGAAGTTCAGAAGTTCTTATTTGTTCCTGATCATACTACATACTACACAGGCTCTACTGAAAAAGCCTTGCAACTAGCTAAGTTTATTGAATGACAGGAAAATTACCTTCTCCCTCCTGCTTTTGAAATAATATTGATGGCATGAGTTTTGGTAATTACCATTTCTTTTCTTCCTCGTATTTATTATTCTTTGTGACAATATTTTAAAAACAAAATTACTGGAGACAAATTTTTTTATACAAATAAATTAATGATGCATTGATGCATTGTTATACTCATCACATTCACAATTAAACATGATGAATTCGAATTTTAACAAATCTCTAACCCCATGTAACCTAATTTTATTGTTGAGAACTAGTAAACCTAATATTTTTTTTTTCTCACTTAAAATTATTGTTGCATCAGTCATAATCAACCATATGATATTGAAATATAATAGATGCCATACAATTCTTTCCGTAACACTATATTTATTTCATTTTAATCTCTTTTTAATATTATAATAAATTAATATACATCATTGATTTTCTTTTATAAGTTTCACACACTCAAATTCTATAACAGTTTATACATATTTTCTAAACTTGAATACTACTGCAAATCACAATGAAAAAAACAAACATTATTAATATTATATCATAAAGTGTTTTATACTGTGTATTATTATAGTATTATCCGAGATTTATGCTCAAGTTTGGAGTGGAGTTCACTCTAATAATATGCGTACCCACCCTATTTAAAAAGAGGTGAATTGTTTTTCTTTTTTTGCTCTTTTCTTTTTTTACAGAAAGTGGGAGAGTCCAATTTTTGCAGGAATGGTTGACAAGAATTTTTTTATCTCTATGCCATCCGTTTAAAATGTTTAAAATAATAACCTCGTGGTTCATTGAAACTTAGAGAGAAAAAATGGAAAAGAGTTCCACATCGAAATTATCTCAAAATTAGGTTCGTCAATGGTAAACTCGCCAATTGGAAGGGCTTTTTATCCGAACAGACAACATCACCCCAAGAATCTTGTTCCGTTTCAATGTGAATCACTTAAGCACATGATATACACATGCATACTTCGCTGGCTCTTAATCATATTTTCCATTATCATTTGATAATCTTTCATTCCTTCCCTTAACCAATCACATGATTAGAAAAAAAATAATAATGTATGTATATGTAAATTAAACTCTTCTTCAATTATAAAATAATTGAACTTGAGCTTAGATATTATCTTGCTCTATATTAAAGAATTTAATGAGTTTAACATTTATTATAATTTTTTAATATATGTATATATATATGAAGAGAGAGAGGGGGGGTGAAACCGTTGCATAACTTGTAGTGACCCTGATTTTTGCAAGTCCTAAATTCTTTTTTACTAATTTTAGTATATTTTTATTATTTTAATTCTTTTTTAAAAAATTTAAATTTGGACACCCTTATAATTGTTATTGAAATAATAATATCTGTATTCATAAAATTTTTATATTTTTATAAATAAAAACACAATTTGTTTATTCTTAACAAATAGTTGAATAGAAGTAAAAGAAAAGGTCAATAATGCCTACGAAAATTTTGGCAATAATAATATTGAGTCCATGCCATCTTTGAGAATGAAAATTCTTCTTTTGATTTTTAATGCTAATGTTATCTAAGTATTGCTGATATTTAGTGTAAGTTGAGAGGACTGATGAATAGAGAGAGAGAGAGTATACCTCAAAAATAAATAGGGTGACCGTAGCTTCCACATATAATTGGGAGGGAGAGATACAGTATTAATGAATATATATAATATAGAAAAAAAAGGATATTTAGACTTTTAAGATTTAGTCTGAGGGATATTATACTTTCATTAAATCAAAAAAAGAATGCTCATTTTTATCATTATTTATCAATTTTTAATATTTTAAATATAATTAACTTGATTCTCATCGATATCATCATATTTTAAATTTCATAAGTTATGTGATGACTGATGATAAAGTTAATTTTTATATTATTCATGAATATAATTTGACGGTGATGGATTGAGGCTAAGATGTATGATTTAGATGTATATTCTAAATTTAATTTTAATCAGTTATTCATAATTTAAGTTAAATATTTGAACGGTAAACATATCTAAAATTAAAAAATATATATATTGGTTGTTAAGGATAAAAACAAGTATTTTTTAATTTAATGAGAGTAAAAAACTTTTTTTATCAAATTTTAAGAGTTTAATTTTTTTTTCTTATAACATATAGTCTAAAAAAAATAACGACAATCTTAACTTTCACAAATAATTGAAAGTTAAAAGATCCTTATATGCAAAATATATATATATATTGTAGAAATTCATACCATAAAAGTGGATTGAGTTTAAAAATTTGAAGCCGAGCTCTACAACTGGAATGCCTACCTACCAACCACTCATCCTGTGAGAAAATTATCCTTGTTGTATTGAATTTTAGTCATTTGAGGAAAGTTAGGTTAAGGATCTATTTACTACAAAAGCATAAGTTATATTTTTTTGTAAAAATTTAAGACCTTAGGGATCTAATTGTTATTATCCCTATCAGTATTTAGGCCTGCCTGTTATTTCTCATTTTGTGTATGTGTGCATTTGTAGGGAAACAGGAAAGAGGCTTTTGTAAATATGTTTATCAATTAGAAGTAAAGGCTACCTAACTAATTGATTGATTGATATGATGAGAGCCGTCCGATCAATTAATGAATGTTGGTATATGTTAGGTCAATCAATTTTGTATAGGCTTCTAATTTTGTGAAACAAGAAGTTTTCTTTCTTTCTTTCTTCAAATTCCTCCCATTTGGAAGCTTAAATTTCTTTTTGGTTGTTACGTTTGTTCAATTACTTAAAACAAAACATATGGTGTATGATTGAATAAAAAATTAGGTGGTTTTTTCTTAATAAAATTTTTTATCTTTTAAAAATTTTAATTAAAAGATTTAAGTGACTTTTTTTTTAAATTATTTATTAAAATAAAAAATAACTATCAATATTTATACAAGCTTACTCTTATGCATTGCTATGATAATATTATATCTTATTATAAAGTTTTATACTTTCGTAGTAGAATAAACGAAACATATGAAATATATAAACTAATTAGGGATGTAAACGAGTCAAGTTATTTATAAATTATTCGAATTCGATTTGATAAATACTTAAATTCAACTTGATAATAATCAAATAGAATTCGAGTTTAAACAATTAAAATAACTCTTGAAGTCAAGTTTAAGTATAATAATATTTGAATTATTAAGTTTGCAAATCTAATCTATTATACATTAGAGGTGTAATTAAATTAAGTTGAGTCGAGTAAATTTTAATTTTTATAATAATAATTAAAAAATAAATACTTTAACTTAATTATATTGAATTCGAATATATCAAATATCTCAACAAGTTAAAATCAAGTATAAAAAATATAATCTCGATTAAGTTTAAGTTTTGAGTTTTCCAATCGAATCGAGTTTGAAAAATTTATTATATCAACTTAAGTGGTTCGATTACACTCCTCGTAGCAATAATGTAAATAATACTAATAATTTATCACATTTAATGTTGCATCAAGAGGCTACCAAGTATTTAAATACGCATTATTATAGTTCATTCGAAAATCTTTGTCCCAAGCAACAAGTGTTTACACAAAATAAGATTCTTACACCAAGTCCTGCAAAACAGAGCTCTAACTTGTACCTTTAATAATACCAACCATTTGGACAAAGAATAGTTGGGGGTATGTTACATCAATTTATATAAACAAAATAATTAAAATAATTAACTGTTGTTACATTAAATTGTATTAATATAATTTGTAATTTAAAATTTTTATATTTTTTTTAATTGATAAAGGTAAAACCTTATATTATTTCCAATGTGAAGAAATAGAAGTCTTTATTTGGGTGGGGGGAATAGGGAATAATAATGATAAATCTATATGCTAATATTAGTTCAACATCAAAAAGAGGACAGTGTTGAACTGGATATAAGGACAGTCAAAAAAGGTCAAAAAAATTAAATTTAAAATAAATAAAAAAATGAAGAAGAAGGAAAGAAAGTAGGTGAAATGCTCAGAAAGTTGTGTTATCAATGAGAAGTACTTCTACCCATGATCTTAACTCTTACCAGCAACTCGAATGAATTTCATGATGAGAGAGAAATACAATACCCTAAAATTAAAATGATTTATATGTTAAAATTTAATTAAATATATATATTTTAATCTTATTAATTTTAAAAATATTCCTATAAATTTTGATTTGTTAAAAGTATTTATTATTCTAGTAAAATATTTAAATACTTTTTCAATTATAATTATTTAAAAGTTAAATATATGTAGTATTATTACTATTTTTTAATTTAGAAAATAAATTAATAAATTAAAATTTTTATGAATATTTTTTGAAATAATAGAAGTGTATATTTAAAAACAAGATTAATGGTCCCTTAATTTTATATATTTTATTAATTATTATATCTAAACACTTATAACATTAAAATTAAATTATATATATATAAGATTTAATTTTAACTGTTAAAAATATTTAAATTTAATAATTAATAAAAAAATATAGAAAAATGTAAAATTTTAAAGGGTTATTAATACTTTCCGGTATATTTAACTAAATCTCATGAATATGTATGTCCTTATACATAATAAGGAAAAAAGATTTTTGTCTTTACAAATTGAGATTGTAAAAGATAACAATGAACAGTTGAATCAACTTCTCCATCCCTACCCTTTAACCCATTGTTGCCTAAACTTACACCACAAGGTTTTGAGAAGGAAAAAAAAAAGGGGAAGGTGAACCAAAGCCCACATGTAACCGCAACCACACTCATTATATATCTTTTTTTTTGGGTTTTCTCTTTTTTCCCATTCTCTTTCTTTCATCATCTTGCCTTTTAACCCAACCTCCCTTAACTCTTCTAGAAGCTCTCCCTCTCTCTCTCTCTCTTGTATGATAAAGAATAAAGAAGCACAACTACCATCGTTCATTCTTGTCAAAAAGAATACACAAACCCACTTGTAATATAATATATTTATATATATATATATATATATATATATATACACACACCCCAATAGCCCACTACATCTAACTATCTACTTTATAATAACATGATCATAAACCTATATTTAATCAAATTTATCAATTTAAGGTATGCTTAGAATTAATTACCTTTTAATAAGATGGTTGGTATTCATGTGCTCTATTTAGAATATATATGGATTCAAGTTCTCATTTTAAAAAAAAATATGGTAAAAATAAAAATTATTCGACTTATATATAAAATTTTAAACTATATTATAATAGATTTTCGATTTTAATATTGAAAGAAAGGATACATTTAAAATTGAGTTGTTTATAATTTTATTTTATTATTGATATTATACAATAATTAATAATGGTGGATTTGATGAAAATTATTAAGAAATATGATGATAGGGTCATTTAATTGAGAAACCAACCAACTAGGGTGTTAGTTCCAACAGGATAAAATAATTAATATTAATAATTAAAGTGGTTTTTCTTTTTTCTTTTTTCTTTTTTTCTTTTTTTCTTTTTTTTTTACATGAGTTATGGAGAAGATTTTGAAAGTTAACTGACTCATTAAATCTTAAAGTATATAATATAAATATGGTATGGTTTGGAGATCATATAGTTTAATGAAAGAGAAAGACATAACTCCATAGATAATATTAAAATAAAGCCTAAAAATATTACACATTGTACTGCTTATATAGTATATACTCTGTTTATAATAATTATTAATAAGTTAATAATATTTGGGTCCTTAAATTTCTATATAATCCAAAAGAAAACGTAATATAGCTCTATCCATATGAAATAAGTTTCTAATAAGTATTCAAATGATCAAATTATTTTTGTAATTTTAAAATTTGAACATCAAATGTAAAATTATATAATTTAATTTTTTTTTTATAATCGAGATGTTTGGACCAACTTATACACATTTCGACTAATCTTCGGAGGAAGCTAGCATAACATCCTATCGCTATGATCCCCCACTTAAATCATAGACACACCCAAAGAATCAAAACCAAAATTTTATGCGCCTAATCACATAGTTTCAAATTCGTTTCTGCCAACTGAACTATCATGGGTGGGTAACAAAGGATATTTTAGATCATAATAATTTGATTGTTATACTAATATTAAAAGAAAAATTATAATATATTATATTATTCACTTGATAAATATCATATTATTCAACAAAAAAAATATTAAAATTTAAAATATGTAAATTGGTGTTTGATTGTGTAAAAAGGAGTGGAGGACTTGTTTGATGTAAATAAATAAACTATTTTTTATTCATAAAACCATTAAAAATAATGAATTCAAATGTTATTAATTAAAAAAATGAAGTAAAGAATTAATATACAGCCTTGCTTTACACCTACCTGAAGTTTTACTCATAGTTAATGTTCCTTATTCTATATGATTTGATACTAAGATCATCAAAGAAACAGAGAAAGAGAAAATTTTAAAACAAAATAAAAAATAAAAAAGCCACCACACCAGCCAGCCACTCTCTCAAACCTGTCTCACCAACTCGCATCTAGAAGCAATTAGGGTCACTGCCTATTTTTTATTTTTTATTTTTTTTTCTCTTAGTTTTAATAGTCAACAGCCTATATATAACTACTCTTCTCAACTTCTCCAAAGGACCGGCTTTAAAGGTTTCCAAGCTGCAACAAAGAAATCAAAAACAACAGAATCCTTCCATTTCTGCTTCCAGAAAACAAATATTACAAAACAAAAGCAAATTCATAAAACACTTCTTGATTTCTTACTCTCTTGCTCTTATAGTTTTACTTTGTAGTCATTCTTCTTCTTCTTCTTCTTCTTCTTCTTCTTCTTCCAATGGGAAGATCTCCTTGCTGTGAAAAAGCTCATACAAACAAAGGTGCTTGGACCAAAGAAGAAGATGATCGATTG
>JAVXUL010000015.1:2638198-2654147 GCA_035590515.1 Trichilia minutiflora | reverse complement strand
AGCAATTATCCTTCAGGATACAACAAAGCCTCTGAGAATTACTGACAGCAAAATCAGGAATTCTCCCTCAAGAATTTTAATCGAGAACAACTTTTCTATTGAGAAGAGTTTTGAATGAACAGGAAAAGAGAGAAAAAGAGATATTGGCAATTAAACGAAAAACTTATTTTATACTTAGGCTAGAACTTTTTCAGACAGATTATGTCTGTTCAGTTGAAACTTATTCAGACAAGTTGTGTCTGTTCAATTTAAATAACGATAAATACATTATTTAACTGCTATTTAATTTTTTTTAAAAAAAATTAAAATTCAGAAAATTAAATACTTTATTTCATTCACACATGCCACATGCCCCAAGTGCCCACGTGCTCATCTTTGAATATAAATATTCTTTTATTGAAATATAAGTTTCCCTCCAAAACTTTCCTCTAATTCTCTTTACAAAATTTCAGTCCACTTTTCAATATAAAGACCTTATGGCTTTTATGACTAAGCAATGTGGGATACTTTCTTCTCAAAAAAACATAATAAGCTACATTATCAAGGCTAAAACCCATTAACTATCTTAATCTCTTATAAAGAATGTATTCTCTAATAATCAAATACAGGATTGTTCACCGTTCAATGTATTCTCTTCACCGTCAGAGCACATCCCTTAGAAATGAAGGACCTAAAATTCCCAAACCCGAACCCGAACTCTAACCCTAATTTTTTCCTCTTATATATTAGATTAGGAAGATTATAATTAATGACAAATTAATTATCAGGGAAGATTTGTCGTTCAATAACAAAATAATTTTGATAAAAATTTAATTTATTGTGTGCTCAGTATTAATAAATGTTTATTGTATAACTTTTAACTGTTGAATTGAATAATTTATAATAGTATAAATAAATAATTATTTTTTTTTATTTTAAAAATGTGTATCAAGTGAGATTGGAGATTGTGTATGTGAATATTTAAAATAAAAAATATTTGCTTTACAAAGATTATTATAAATTTATTTCTTTTCTCTTTGGTTGTGTGTATTAGTATGAAGCCTTTGTATGACAAGCAAGAAACACAACACTCTTTCCCTTTATTTCTCTTAATTTCTTAATAAAATCATAATTAAATTATTGATAAATTAAAATTAAACCCTCATATATATATATATACACACAAAAAAAAATTCAACATTTATATATAAAAATACATATTCAACAAAATAGAGACGTTTACATTAAAAAAAAAAGTTAATAAGTAATATATACATATACATTTATAGTATAATAGCGTTTCAAGTTCTAAAGATTTTATATTTTACAAATTAAGTCATTATCCGTAAGTATAAGTTTCATTTTTATGGGGATTAGGGATTTATTTGGTATAAATAAAAATATTATATTTCTGTATAGAAAATTATAAAAATTTAGGGATTATAATTTAAAAGTGATTATTAAATATATCCCCATTACCTAACCTCATATATCAAAAGCAATATTTTATTATTATTATTTTTTCTTAATAAATAAAAAAAAATCGTAGAGAGTTTGTATGCACATTTTTCATGATCCAAGTAGGTCTACAATAATATTATGTTTCCTCACCTATATAATGTCACATGATGTGAGATACTTCTCTTATTATAATTAAAAGAAAAATTATAAGGTAATCTTTTTGGACCATTTACAAAATAATTAGGAGAAATTCTTAATTTTTTATGCATTATATTTTATTTTTTAAAAAGAAATTTAACAAATTTTTTTTTTTATAAAAATAGAAGTATAGGAATTGAATTATAATTTTACCCTTGTTTGTAAAAAATTCAAAAAAAAAAAAAGAATTCCAAGTAATGATGATGAAATAGACATAACATCAAGGAAGTGGTTGTGTTGCAACTTCCAAAGGTTTCCAAAATAAGTTAATGATGACAAAAAAATTAAGGTTGTCTTGTGGACTTTTTAAGATTTGAAGTTTCAACTAATCTTTTAGAAGATTAATTTGTTCCATGTTTGGAATTATAAGATAATTTCAAATGCACAAACTTTGGTATAGAAATTTTAAAGACATTATGGGTATAAATCTTCCAAGACATACCATACTATAATGATATCAATATATTGTAATATTATGGGTATATATATATATAATAATAATAATAAAAATATTAATTATTCTAAATTTTTCATTCTAAATAATGTGATAGTTGTGTTGATATTTATTGATTGGATGATTGTATTCTTATAGTAATTAGTAAATACATATTACTTCATTTGATATACATTTTTAAGATGAAATTTTTTTAACGAGTAACATTATTTTATATCTAAACTTCTAATAAATTTTTAATTTTGATATTAGTAAATTATAATATTAAAATATTAAAAAACACATTATATTTTTGTTGTTATTTATTAATTGATGGTGATTTGCTAGGAAAATGTTTGATCAAGTTGGACTAAAGGGTGTTTTTGGGGACTTTCTATGGCAATAATGGAGTGAAGAATTTCAACAAAATCCAATGCCCTTGAGTGGAAAAATTGGTAGCATTTTATATTTTGATTGGTAGCAGGTTAAGAGGGATTCGAATTGAATTGTAGGCCAAAATTGACAGCAGCCAGCAACCAGCAGCCAGCAACTAGCTAGAGAAGGGTTGAAATTTTGATCTTAAGTTTCTGTCAAACACAATGAGAAAATTATTTTCCAGTTGGGATTAGGTAACTAATTTAGTTTAATCAAATACAAATATGGCCTTTCAACATTAACAATGGTCTCTTATAATACGACAGATTTCTGTTAAGACATTAATCGTTAACACGTGTTGATAAATAGGCAATCGCCACAACAAAATTACTACATAATAAGATAATATAAGTTGTCACATCCATTTTTTTTTTATTAGTTACGTTGATTTTATGTTTCTATTAATCTAATATTATTCAATTTGTATACAAAATCTAATTTAAAAAAAAAAAGTTAAATCTTTGCAGAACGAGTCTTGTCTTGCTTGCTTCTGGCTAAGCTTCAGTACAAAAAAATGGCAACCATGATGACCACTACTTAAAACGGTGACGGAGGTAGCTCAACTCACTTAGGCGTCTTTGCCCGAATGGACTGTAGTTTACACACACATGGATCAGAGAAAAGATTTAGAACAACTAGTGAGGTGGATCCAAGAAGGCTCTTCCCGAACCTCCGCAAAGAGGCTAAAGAGTGGATACAAAGCATGTGAAAAATTGTGGCATCTGGGATGGCGGCTTTGAGAGCGAGTATCTAATATGAAGACAAAAATAATACTGTTCAAATGGGCTCAAGACTAGTCCTCGACTCCTCGTACAGTGGCTATGGGTCCTTTTTTGAACATAAAGGCTCATCTTTTTAAACATGCCTCGCATCCATACTCGAGACAAGGATTTTAATGGAGCTACTCTCAAAGCACAAATTGAATAAATTAAAAAGGTAAAATATAAATAATTAATTAAAATATTTTTAAAAATTAACAATACTGTAGTATAAAAAATTAAATTAGGTAATATTTGATAACTTAATTATATATCAATATTATTAAAATTTTAGAAAACGAACCCACAGTCCAATCCAACACAATTGTTTCAACCCCTAAAACTTTTCAAGATACTAGAACCTAAATTTTTTGAACACCATTTACACCTCTACCTTAAACTATCTATTCTCACAAACTGATTTTTTAGACCCATATTAGGATTCAAAGATAATACTTACTGTTTCCTATCTAAATCATCCTTCAATCAGCTCAAATACTTCTTTACCATGCGACTTCCTCTCCATCAACTGAAACAAATCCATGCATTTTACAGACAAATTTTCTGAATAAATTCGTGTGGCATGCATGTAGCACTTCAACGGTATGCATTTTCCGGTAAAAGAAAAGCAAACTAGTTGTGTATCAAGTTTTCAATGATACAGATAAATACCATCTGCTAACAATGTTGTGCCCAACTTACCAAGCAAATCTTTGCAAGCCACAAATATGAGAACTGTTCCAACACACTATGAAGTCACTAATCAGCATTGCAAGAGAAATGTAGTGTTTTCCACTTAATAAATATCTAGGTCTCTTTTGGAGGAGCCTTTTTTGCAGCCTCTGCTGCTGCTTTATCAGCTTCAATCTCAGAGACAATGGCGTCAATTTCTTCTTCTTCAAGTTGCCGCAGTCCATGCTCTTTTGTCATCACAGCAATTTCTATGTTCTTGCCTCCACTCTCAACAACCTAATAATACAAGCAACACAAATCGAAAGTTACAGGGGTGAAAGGAAAGATAATTACACACAGCATATGAAATTTTACAGCTTTACATAATTCCAGGTCAAGCCCTTGGCTAAATTGGCTGTGATTACTAACTTTTAATGCTTTACCTTTATTTATTTATTTTAGAAAAGAAAAGAAAAGAAAAGAAAAGAAAGACTCCTCTTCCACCAGGTTATTGAAGCCATTCAATTTTCATAAAATCTTTTCAATAGAAGCAAAAACTTAAGCGGTGTACATTATGATGTGAATACTTGCCTCATTACAGTTAATCATAACATGCAACGATGATGTATGTGAAAAGGAGAAATAAAGGAACAAAGAATACAAGAGCAAATGATGACACATTAAAGTTCCTAGCGAAATTTGGTAAGAAACCAGGGACGCTCTAGTATGAGACTATATGATACACTATAAGAACATGAATTATCCAGATGAGTAACATCCCTATGTCCACTTAAAGATGGTCTTCAAATCTTTAAATTTGAAAATTTTATACCCGTTACTTCCCTTGAAAGACTATACCCACTACTTACGTAGACTGAAGAACATAAAACTCAAAAGCAGACAGTATTTAACATGATTAGCTTTATATACATGTAAAAATTATTCAAATATTTTGCTTACCTGGTGTCTAAACAGGTGAACTGACCAAACAACAATCTGATATAGCATCTTGTATCCAATTCAAACATTTATTATTACACAATATCTGAAAATAAATTCAACTACACTAAAGTATTAACCAAGGGAAAGCAGGTTTTGAAACCGTATTTGAAGAGAATTTTGTAACTAATAACTAAAATTTGTAGCATCAACAAAGAATAGTAATGTACTGAAATTAAAATTCAAAGGTGAAATTACTTCAAGCATTTTTCCTTATCAGAAAAAAAAAACAAAAAAAGCCCTTACTTCGAGCAAAGCACGGATGGCCAACTTCACAGTTTCTTGCCCTGAAGTTTCTTTGTAATTCTTCTCCAAGAACTCCCTAATTGAATTTGAGTTTCTCCCTGTAGCATTGGCTTTCCATGCTGAAAATGTTCCTGATGGATCCGTCTGATAAAGAGATGGGGCACTTGTATACGGATCAAAACCAACAATCAAGGTTGAAAGACCAAATGGTCTCACACCACCACTCTGTGTATACTTCTGCTGCAGACCAGCAATGTAACGGGTTATATATTCGACAGTTACAGGATCTTCAAGGGTAAGCTTATGACTCTGACATTCAATCCGTGCTCTGTTGACCAAGACACGAGCATCTGCCTTCAACCCAGCACAAGCTAGCGCAATGTGATTATCCAATGATACAATCTTCCTCACCATTCTGTAAGCAAAAAAAATAACTAAGAAGAAGCTAAAGATTCATGCCAATGATAATCTTACATACACTGATTAACAAATGGATATCAAAAAAGATTAAGCAGACTTTTAAAGTTGAAAACCTTCTTTCAGCCTTAGTCGTACAAAAAGGGGTACCAAAAATCATGCAGAATGAACTTAGACGTACAAAGAACAAGTAATTACAACCAATGTAAGCAGGAAACGGTTCTGAACTATGGTCTAATAGATAAAGAGAATTCATGTAGATGAATTGACTAGTTTCATACTAAGACTCAATCAAGTTAATGAATATAAGCCGCACAATTTGTATACCCAATGTGTGAATAAGTTATAACATGACATAAGTGCTTGATTTTTCCCTCTTCATAATAAAAAGAAGAATAAATAATGAAATAATTCAACAGAAGTGACATCAAATACCACAAAATCTCTGTATTTGAAGGTCTATTAAGAATACAAAATTTTCATATTTGCGTCCACAAACAATATTTTGGCACATGTTTCTCATCTTTTGATGTTCAAGACATAGCTAACATTTTTTTTTCTTTAAAATTACAAAAAGAATGAGTAATAAAATAATTGAATATAATTGCACCAAATCCCTAAAAAACTTCACATTTAAAAGTATTCCAAGAATATATAAATAAAATTTATGTCCAAAATATATATTTTTTCACATAAAAATTAATCCTTTTAGACCTACCTCAAGATTCCCAGTCACATTTCATCTTCCAGAAAAATCAAATCGTTATATAAATTGTGAAAGTAAAATTATGATCTTTGAACTTTCTTCGTGTTCACATCACCCTAAAAGTAAGTATACATGTTAATTATAGATGTACGACGAGTATGTTATGTACGAACCTTGAGTCCTGTAGTTTTGCAGTGGATTTCTTCTCGACGCCTAGAACGACGATGTCGGTTCCACGTACTCCGACGGCGGCGTTTCCTTTTCGGACGGCTTCGAGGGCGTACTCGACTTGGAAGAGATGACCGTCGGGTGAAAACACGGTGATTGCGCGGTCGTATCGGGCCATGTTGTTGTTCTTCTTTCGATTTGAAGTTTGATCTTAAGTTTTTATTTTTTGTTGTTTTGATTTTGGTTTTGTCGTCTGCGATCTGGGCTTTTGAAAAGCAGTGTAGTGAGCTTCTTGGAGGACAAGCCAAGAGAGGGGAAGACCGACGCAAAAGAAACGACGTAGTTCAGCCTCGACTGAAACGATGTCGTTCTTACGTTTCTATGTTTTTTTGTTCTTTTAGGGAAACTAACATATTCACCACTGAAGTACGGCAAAAATAATAATTCCATCCTCCTTCCTCCTAATTTTGAAAACTGACATTTATACTCTCTTCAGTCAATAAAAACTGACATTTACAATACAATTTTTTCTCTTTTGTTAATTTGACTGTTAAAATGATATCAATTCAATTTATTATTTTAGAAATTTTAAATTAAATCTAAGTTTTATTAATTTATTATTTAAGTTTCTTTTATTATATTTAATTATTAAAGAGAGTTTGTGAATAAAGAATTTAAGTGATATATTTATTAAATTTATATTTTAAATTTATTTTTATAAATAATAAAAACTACATAGATAAAATTATAACCAAAAAATTAACAAAAGAAGTGTAGATGTAAATTTTTAAAACGTAACAAGAGAATCCTGATTAACATATTTCAAATTTCAGGAACTTTCTGGACAGCAGCATCACATATTGTTCCTGCTGTTATGAGATCAGGCGTATTGTCATTGGCGTAGGTAATAGCTCAGGTTGGTTGGGTTGCAGGACCAACTGCTCTGACCCTCTTTGCGCTGCAAATCTCGTCTCAATGCTATAGATCAGGAGATCCTATCACTGGGCAGAGAAATTACACCTACATGGATGCTGTCAAGGCTAATTTAGTTAACAGAAACTTTCCTTTATTTTCAAGTAACTTAGTCATGATATTAACATTTTGAATTTGATTGCAGGAGGAAGCAAGGTTATGTTGTGTGGGTTAATCCAATACTTGAATCTGTTTGGTATTGCAATTGGTATACAATTGCAGCATCAGTTAGCATGATGTGAGTTTTCTTTTCGGTAAATTTTTGGATTCATCACTCTGACCTTTTAGGTGCAACTAACCTTGTATTGATTTTGTTGTTTTAGGGCAATAAAGAGATCGAACTGTTTTCACAAGAGTGGAGGGAAAGATCCGTGCCCATGTCGGGCAATGGATACATGATAACATTCGGAATCATAGAGGCGATATTCTCTCAAATTCCAGACTTTGTTCAAGTGTGGTGACTGTCTATAGTTGCAGCTATCATGTCATTCACATATTCTTCTGCTGATCTTAGACTTGGTTGTGAGACAAGTAAGAAATTATATAGATATGTACTACCAAATTCATGTTTGCAGGAAATAGAAGCTTCAAAGGAAGCCTTACAAGAATCGGTATAGGAATATTAACAAGTACTGGGAACAATTACTTCAACACAGAAGCTATGGAGAAGTTTGCATTCTGGAAATCCGGGTACATAATCTTGACTGTTAACATACTGATGATAATATATGTAATACACAAACATTGGTTTTATTTTACAGGATACAGTAATATCTCCTGCTGAGCACAAGATCATTAAGAAAGCAACTTTTTTCAGCATCACAGAAACAACTACATTCTACATGCTTTGTTGATTATGGGTTATGCAGCTTTTGCAGATCTCGCTCCTTCAAAATCTTTTAACTGGCTTTGGTTTCTATGATCCCTACTGGCTCCTAAACATTGCAAATGCAGCAATTGTTATTCAACTTGTTAGTGCTTATCAGGTATATACACTCCGAAATCGATAAACCACACATAAAAGCAGATAAAATTTTCCCTGATGCAATGAAATTATATCATTTGCAGGTCTTTTGCCAGCCATGATTGCATTTGTTGAGAAATGGACTAAGATTGACTTTGTAACAGCAGAATATGATATAACAATCCCTTTTTACGTCGTGTACCAGCTGAACTTCTTCCGGCTAGTATGGGGACCGCGTTTGTTATGCTGATAAGCATACCGGCAATGCTCTTGCTGTTCCTCAATGATGGTCGGAATCCTTGGAGCCATGGACTCTGGCCATTAACAGTGTATTTCCCAATTTAGATGTACATAGTACAGAAGAAGATTAGAAGAGGAACAGCAAGTCGTCGTGGGCTTCAGATTCTAAGTGTGACTTGCTTCGCCACGGTTGCAATTGGTTCTGTTGCTGAAGTTCTTGAGCTCGAGACTTATATGTCATTCAAAACTAGCTGCTGAAGCTTAAAGAGTTACCCATGCATTGATAATACTGAGCCGTAGGAATTCAGTAATAGCATAAATTCAATAACTGTTGTGTGAGCATGAACTGTTACAATGAAGAATTTGACAGTTTCATTGTCAACAGTTCAGATAAGGAATAAATAGTACCATTTACAATCAAAAGTATCTTGGATCTCCAAATTTAGTTCATATCATGTTATCAAAAGCTCCAAATCAGGGTGATGCAAATTAACAAAAGATATAAATACAATAGCATGATCTTGTCTAAGAAGTTCCCGACATTTGAGAAAACGAATAAAAGTTCATCAATCGGAAAACAAGTCCTATTATACAGAGGTAAACAAAGGGCAACCAAAATATAAAGATTACTTCTTAGATTTAGCCTTGAGCTCAGCAGCATTTGATGTTACTGCAGCCTTTGCAAGAGTGGTGGCTTTGAATGCACTTTTCGGATTGAGACCCTTTCTTATCTTGAAAACTGCCCAAGCAGTCCCAATCGCGTGTCCAGCAGCATCCAGCCCCTCATTTGTTGCCTCTGCTGCTTGCTCACCGTACCTGCAATGACAATGATATGATCATATTCTAATAGCTTCAAGCAGTCCCATGTCAAATCATACAGAGCCATGATGAAAATGATCAAGACCCCCCTTTGTGTTTAAAACAGATGATGAGAACACAGGTCTACATTAGGTTTGTACGAGCCACAGCCAGACAGATTCTCTTAGTGGAAGTTTTAAGAGAAACCACCCAACTCAAAGCAACATGACCATCATGGCATTAGATTAACATCACAAATGTTGCCAACTTTCTGAAGATAATGAAGAATATGAGAACATGGTAACAGTGATATATGCAATAGTTGATAATGATGACGATGCAATGAAGCATTAAGCATATGGTTAATTTGAGATAAATACCTATCCGAAACAAGTCCTGTTGTCACAACAGATGTGGTTGACATGACATTCTTTCCAGCAACTTCAACAGCATCACAAACTTTGTCTGCAAATCAACACAGAAAGAACACAGAACGATCAATATTGTAAGCAGAAGACATAAAGCATGATACACCTTGGACGAGTGTCTGATTAAAGTTCTGCTAGTAAATCATATGCATCAGCATACTTTTTTCCAAATGAAAATAACAGCTCATGAAGAACTACTTACTAAATCCATCAAAGGAAGCGAGGACCAGTTCTCCAGGCAGAAGGCTAAAAAATTTCTTTCCAGCTTTAGAATTCACAATCGAACTTGTGAAGAACCCAGATACTTTGACAACGCCAGAAAGGATTCCAGTAGCCATTTTCTCGGACATCTCCGTCAACTTCTTAACCCTGAATATATCAGACATTATCTCCATTAGCTCTCCATAGAAATGACCAAAATTATAAATCAGAGAACTTCAGATTTCATTACTTAAAACATCTGAATGAGATTGGAAGCAACCTAAATAACATATTGTTCATACAAATATTTCCTAATCTTCAAAATTAGGTTTAAACCCATGTACTCATGCCATTTTTAACCAGAATGTTATAAATCAGGACACTCAAGCCCTCAAATCAGTTTCAATTTTTCTTGTCCTAACACATCTGTACTCCAAAACTTTATGCAACAGACAGACAGATTTTAGGGCTAAAGAAATGGGGAAACCTTCTGATCCTCTTGATTGTATCAGGACTAACATCCGATTTCGACCCGGGTCCCATCCTCTTCCTCAAAAACTCATTTCCCCATTTCAACCTATCCACAGTCACATCACCACACCACAAAATCCCTCGAATCAACTGCCCTGATCCCGCCGCAATCCACCTCGCCGCAGTGCTGCTGTAATCCTCCACATTCGGCGCCAATGTAGTCCAATAAGCTACTGAACTGTTCTCCATCAGCTCCCTCTTCTCTTTGTTCTTCAACTCCTCTGGCGATATTTCTTTCGCCAGCACCTCCCAATTCTCCATGTTCTTCACTTTCTGAACCGAAAAACAACTGTAAGTTTCCAACACTCTGTCCAACTCCTTCAATAAACGATCCTGCCCTTTCGTCGCGATTGTTAGCCCATAATTCAAAACTTCATAATGAACATGATCAGGTTCGGAGGACGACCCATTTTCGGGTACACGAAGAGTGAAGAAATAGTGAGACTTGTCAAGCTTTACAGCAGCTTCGTCTTTAGCCAAAGGCCATTGAATTTCATCCCCAATACGTGCAAACACAGCGACGACGTTTTCACCCTGTGAAAGACTGACGATGTTGAGCTCACCGGAAGCGAGTTCAACACTGTTTTCTCTCTCGATTAAGTGAATTATTGCACCGGGGATTTTAACAAGAACTTGCTCGGACGGTGGAGCGCTGGTCATAGTATGCGAAGCCACGTCATCTTCCGGGAACAGCTTCTCTGCTAGGTCGTTCATGTCGACAGAAGGATACAAAGAAGAAGAAGATGAAAAAGCAGCTTTAACAGAAGCGACTTCTGGGTTTGAGAGATCAACTTCTGGGTAGAGGGAATTCTTTTGGGATTTTGAAGAAGACATGTTTCTCTGATCGGTTTCGTAGATTTTCCTACAAGACAAAGTTCAACAGAAGATCTATGGCCTTTTAAAGTTCCGGCTATCTTACAGTGGAAGGAAACTGGACAGAGTCACCGTGTCTGGATAATTTTATTTTAGCCCCTAGTCTTATACATATTTTCAATTTATTGATAAGTTTGGTATTTCAATTATATCCCTTTCATCAAATTCCTACACTTCTAAACGATAAAAAGAATAGACACCTTCCTATATTTAATTAAATGTATTATTTAATTTGTAAAAATATTTCAAACTCTAATTTGTTAAATAAAATTATTAATTTAAATAATTTTTATTTTTAATATATTTTTAATTATAATTATTTTAAATTTTAAATATATCAAATTATTTTTACTTCTATTTTTAAAAATTAAACTAATAAATTATAATTTTTATAATTTTTTTAAAAGTATTAAAATAAAAGTATATATTTGAACAAATTTTATAGGAGTTATATTTGTTATCTCTTTTTATAACTTGCTAGTGTAAGAATTGTCCGTGGACTCTCTTCGCTGTCAACGTGGAATAACTCAGCTGGTGAGGTTTGAGAGTGACGTAACTGCTATCGGATGGTGATTTTTAACACCGGAGGGTGACTAAAAGTATGACTGTTTCTGACAAAACTTCACCTCCTAAGCCTGCAAAGAAAGTAACACCTTCTGAGTGATGCCGAGAATGATTCTCGGTGAAAAAACTCCAATATCTAAGTCAAAAAAATGATGGAGGAAGAAGGTATATTTCTAGTGAATGCAGCAAAAAGAAGTAAAAAATGACCAAAAATAAGAGAAAATGAGCAAAAGTTACCTAATGGAGATGGTGAAGGAAAAATAAAAATAATCCTGTTGTCAAATCTCTCTAAACCTCTAAGTGTGTAAAAATGAAAATACTAGATCTTAAAGCTCCACAAGCGAAAAAATCAGAAAAATGCCACAATCCCCCTAAAAGTCCCCAAAAGTCTCCTGCCATTAAAAAATGTATGCTTTATATAGTTCCTTGAATAGTGATTTAGCATCAGAGAATAAGAAAAATATGATGTCTCATATGGGATAGTGTGTAGTCGAATTTTATTAATGTTCTGAGACATCTGTAGATTTACAGGTCCGACACCGTCCCATCACCTGAAAAAAGTTAGAGGATGGGACATATGCATTTAATGAGTCAGCTATCAGAAATCATTCCTATTTTTTAGTGGAAGGGAGAAGGGACACTTGTCCACTGATACTCTGCCCAGGGATTGTCTGCGAACCAATTATAGAAAGAATCCTGACTTGAGGTATTTCCCTGAGAAGCCATCTTGGTTCCTAGGGTGGTGGTTGTCTGCAAGTTTCAGTAGTCGGATACCTGAAACGTACTATTGATGACTGCTAAAAAACTAAGAAGGAGTCCTTATCTTTTTGTCACCTGAGATGATGGAAATTCTGAGGCTCCACTGATTTTTCTAAGATACAGGTTACCTGAGATGAAGTTCGTCTGGGATGATGAAATCCCTGAACCCGGGAACACCTAGGATAAAATATAACTGAGACGAAGACTGTCTGAAATTATACCTAATCACCTATCACATATTTTATTAATGAGGCATCCATATATCATTCCTATATTTTTTCTCAAACAGAATCTATTTTTTAAAAAATTATTATGTAAAGAGTAGCCACGTGACACGAGAAAACAATATTATTTTGTTAACTACATTCAATGAATCTTAGGAAATTAATTTTCTATAAACCTTCACTATATTTTATGAATATAACATAAACTAATTCAAAGAACTAAAGTGGGATAAAGATGAACAGTTTCAGTTTTTTGTGGCATAATGTCAAACTTACTACTTAACATATAGTTTTATCAAATATTATGGGCTAAACTGAAATTCTACCAGACCGTGTCATTTAATGAAGATTACGTGTCAGAATAGTAAGTAGGCTGCGTAAGCGTTTATGAAACGTGACGGTTGTGCCGAAGAAGTAACTGTTTGGTTAGGAAGCCAGAAATATCTGGTCTCTTATTTTATTTAAATGAATATTTTTAATTCATAAATAAATAAATTTGTCATTATATCATTAATTAATAAATGTGTTCACCGTAATTTTTTTTCCCAACGTTATTATTATCGAATAAATAAATTACAAAAATTTGATCGCTAGTATTATTATTAATTAATATATTACAAGATTAGAATAGAGTTATGACATTTGAATTTTCTTTTAAAATGTCTTTTTAGCATCCATTCTTCTAAGAAATATTGAGATAACATAGAAAGAAAATAAAAAAATAATAAGACACTGTAATTTATGTAAAAAAATAAATTCTTTTAAATAATTAATATATATTTATTTATTATTTAGTATACTTTTTATTAATTTTATTGCTTAATTACTTCTATCCCATTCTCAATTTTAATTTGGCTAATAAACATATACATTCTTTAAGTCGGTCAAATATGTCACACTCTGACTTAATATGTACCCAAAATTGATTTTTTTACTATTAATTTAATTTTAAACAGTAAATATAATAACTATTTTAATTTATTTGAATATCAAATTTCTCGAAATTTCAATTATCACATAGTTGATTAGCAATATTTGTATCTTTTTAAGATATTTAAAATATTATTTTATGAATAAAATAAAAAATCAATATATAACAATTAACAAAGTATGTAATTTTATAAATTCTATTATACTTTTTAAGAAACGAATAACTAATAAAAATATTTTTTTAAAATTTTTTAGTAGAGCTTTGGATATTGGTCTCATAACTTTCTCAATGACATACCATAACTTTCTCATTGACATGTGACCAATGTTTGATTTCTCTCATTAATACAAGTCCAATGACATAAATGGTATGCCAATCATAAGTGTATACATGAAATTATAATTCAAATACTATTTTTCTCTTTCTACTCTCTCTCTACTTCGCTTTCTCTCTCAAAAAATAAGAGATGGAGATAAAAAAAAATGATTCATCTCTTACCCTTAGCTTTTATTTATAATGCCTCATATATTTACAAGCTTATCATTAATAACATAAAAAATAAATAAATAATAAAAAATATTATAAAAATGGACAAATTATCATTTCTTAAGTCAGATTTTTAACTTCCTAATATCAGAACTAAGTCAATGCATATCTTTTGTAGAAGACATTGATACTTTACTCTTAAGTATCGATACTTTCCTTCATAAATATCGATATTTTTGTTAAATGTATTGATATTTTTGATAATATATTCATTTTTGACCGTTGTGTATTAATACTTTTTTTTAAAGTATTGATACTTTCATACACATCAATTATTTTTTTATTATTTCTTATATAACATACATTTTTATACCTAAATATCGATATTTTTATTCAAAGTATCGATACTTTCTCTAAAAGAATCATTTTAGGCTTCTTTGATAATGTTTTTTGAGATTTTTACTTTAAAAATATCGATATTTTATCCCGAGTATCGATACCTTCCTTCAAAATTATGATAATATTGAAATTCTTATCCCGAGTATCCATACATTCATAAAATATATTGATATAATAAATATCATTCAAGCCTTTCAAAAAATATTGTACTACCTAAAAAATATCAGTTAAGTCCCTTCTATTTTCAATACTATTTCTCTTTTATCCGGAATCTAATTTTACTTCTGTTTATTTTTATACGATCGTTTTTCTGTCCTCTTTCAATAGAAACAAATTATATGTTAAATTTTTATTTCAATCAATAAAAATTTAGCTCAAAAACTCGGATGTGTATTTAAGATTATTATTTAACCAATTTTATCTAAATCTTCACTAAACCCTTATTAAACATTAGTATAAGTTTATTTAACCAATATTAACCCTCTAAATATGTATTTTGAAAATAACAAAAATATTATTGAGTATCAAAATGATCAAAATAATTCTGATTAATAAACTGAGGTATTACAATTTATCCTCTTTAAAAAAAAATTTGTCCTCAAAATTATACATACCTTATTGGAGATTAATTATAGCCATGCTATCTCATCAAACTTACAAATTTTTTATGTCATCCTTTGTATCCTGATATTGACCATAGATTCTTCATCATCTAAATACTTGCCTTATACTAGAGTATCAACAAAACCATATTCTACATACTTATGTTCACATAATTATAAAGAGAGAAAGCCAAAAAAAAAACTAACATTTTTTTTTAAAAGGAAACACCTTCCTATCTCTATCTTTAAAACAAAAAATCTCCTATCTCTATCTTTAAATCTCAAATACGCCTTCATTAAAAACAAAAATACACACTTTTATCATATAGGTGTTAGGAAACCGGAACCATACAAGCAGCGGAAAATAAATTTTCCGATTCCCTCACAGGATTCATGCGATAAACTTATTGCGTTTAGAGTAATGAATTTGGATATTCATACCTTTGCGCGATTTAATGATGAAGAACCACAAAAACGCAAACGATCTCTGCGTCTCTACGGTATC
>JAVXUL010000015.1:2623849-2638098 GCA_035590515.1 Trichilia minutiflora | reverse complement strand
GTCATGAACTAGTGCTGAACGTTTCAACTTCGAACATTTTGGTTGCTCATTAACTATGGTTAGTATCTACTAATGTGCCATAGTCCCTAAGTCACGATGAAGAAGCATCTTCATCAAACCTTTCATCAATTGCATGTAACGCGTGAGTGATATCCTTCCATCGTCATATCTTAATTGAGATAGGGGTTCATAGACTGTCAAAACCTTAATCTTCATACTACTTCGAATCGTCGATATATATCAATATTATGCGATGGCCATTAACGTATAATCAAGACATCATATAGACATTCGATTAGGAACTCAACTTGGATTGAGGCAACGATAATTCTCAGTCTGATATATCGAGCCAACGGATCCCCTCTTGACTATCAACCAAACACTTATATGAATAAAGCATACCTAAATCGACTTCTTGTACAAGATGTGATTAGCCCTGTACACATACACCATATAAAATACACCCATCCATACAGAGTTCGATTTCAGATATCTCAGGTCAAAGGATTACATCACACACTATTATAATCTATCGATAAATTATTGATTACATGCATACTATATGATTAATTGATATTTGATCTTGTTTGATAAATAGTTTATCAACTATAAATCCACACTAATACCCTTATGACAATACACATATTATGAGTATACATATATTATCATATAATATTATTAGACAATAACTAGTGTGCCTATTATATGATATAGTTACCCAATCAACACCACATACTAAAGGAACAATTTGATAATTTATTTAATAATTAAATAAAATTATCCGAATAATTTACATACATTCTTCATTCATTTGTATGAAAGATAAAGGAAGCAGCTAACGTATGTAAATAAAGAACAACTTCTTTTATTAATAAACATCAAAGTTTATACAAGATCATAAGCCCTGAATCAATAACACGAATGATTTCTAGGGTATACACACTAACATCACCTTATAAAGCTATTCTATGGTGATCCACTCTGTGGTCTATTAGGCTTTCTTTCATGGGATAGCCTTACCTCATAGAGCTACTCTATGATTTATTAAACTTTCATATATAGGAAATGTGAGACCTTGTATTTTTAAGTAAGGGCATTTTTGTCTTTTTATAAATGCACGCCTGAGTTATATATAGATCGATGGCATTTTGATGACTAAAATAAGGTTTTGAATGAACTAGATAGAGTAAGGAATGGGAATGGAGATCGAAAAGTGATCGGGAGTTCGATCGTTGTAGAAAGTGGAGGTAGGGAGCATTCGATCGAACGAATGCTTGGAGTCGATCAAACGAATACTTGGAGTCGTTCAAACGAATACATTCGGCTGAATGAAGGAGAAGTTCATTCAATCGAATTTGAGGACCAAAAATTCCAGAGAGTTGGGGGATTTTTCGATCGAACGAATATGAGGTTCGGTTGAACGAATTGGCATTCAGTTGCATGAATGGTTAACTCGTTCGAATAAAATTATGGTCAAGATTTTTCAGGGAGTCATTGAAGATTTCGATCAAATGAAGGGTTCACTTCGTTCGAACGAATTGCATTTTGATCGAACGAACTGACTGATTTGTTCAACTGAATCGCACGAAATGATCAATTTGCCCCCTTCTGAAAGCTTCTTTTCTTATATAGTCAGGGGTAAAATGATAATTTTGTCCCCAACTTTATAAAAAGGGGAGCTGACCCCTTTTTTTCCGTGGTCTGTTGTTCTTGTCTTCTCCTCTTTCTCTTACGTTTCTTCTTTGCTCCATAACCCCCCCCCCCCCCCCCTTTTCATCCTTTCTTTGATTTCTCTTCACCATCTTACCACATTCTATCTCTCAAACACATTGCTAGCTTCAATTTATCGCAAGAAATGCAGAAAACGAATTTGAGAAGTTAGGATTTTGGAGCTCAAATTGGGGTTTTGCAGGTTCTAGGCCAAATCAAAGAAAACCAACGATACCACGAGATTCATAGTAATTTTTCTAACTTATCTGTATATCGCATTTCGCACTTTAGCTAATTTTTGAAAAATGAGTTTTATTGTGCATTTTAATAGATTTATTAGTTTTATTACATGATTTTAGGTTTTTTTGGTGTTAGTTAGAATTTAGGAAGATTGGATAACTCATTAGGAAGCTAAAAATAAGAATTCAAAAAAATATAAATAGGCATAAATAGTATCCGAGTTACTGTTCCAGTGAGAATGTGAGGTCTACTCGTAGAAATCATATAATCGAGCTGTAATACACTAGTTTGGTATAAATGTGGATTCTCGATATTAATGGTTAGATAACCGATTTGTAATGAGGATTTTATCTGATTTTGAGGTTAAACAAATCTTAAAAACTTAGGGTTACATGTATTCCATCCATACGAGTCTCGTTTATAGTTTAAAATGTATATTGATTAGAGTTCTGGTATATATGTATAGGCACCGAACATGACAACCAGGAATCTGACCCTAGTGATGAACTCTAGGGAGTGCGTACTCTCCCTAACCAGTGAGTGAAATCTTTTATGTTTTCTTTGTTTTAAGACAAATCATGTGTTTATGTTTATACTAATTTGTAAATATTTTATAAATGCTTTTGCTTAATACTTCTATTTATCCAAAAATACGTATATATGTGTTTCTATGTGGTTTTTAAAATAAGAAATGATCTGCATAATGGATTTAATTAGTTTGATGAATCTATTTTAAATGATTGATGGCCGTGGGCTAATTTGAGATACGTTTACCCTTTGTTATTGATTTTATGTATTATGATTTACCCTGAATTGAGTCTTCAGGATTATTTTATATTAACGAAACGGCCAATGGGTCGAGTTTTATGTTGATACTTAATGATACGGCCTGAGGGCCAGATTTTATAATTTGCATATTAGTATTGACGGCTATGAGTCTCGTCAGATTAGTCACGAATGTTATCTCGTGATTGCTCGAGGCGAACGTCAATGATGAGCATATTTTCTGAAAATCATATATATTTCATTTCTTGTATTTAAATTTATATTTTATAAAATAGCATTATTTTCTTCTGCATACAAAACCCGCTGACGGCTCGGGGTTACGCCTGATCAGTATAATCCAAAGAAGGCAGCTGTGCCCAATGATTTTTCTTAAGATTGAATTTTTATTAATTTAGAAATGAAAAGAGATTTTAACTTGTTCTTCCTTTCCTTTTTAGATATATTGTTTGATAAAAGTTCTGTCTCATCTTTTAAATATTATTGCTATTATTATTATTTTATATCTTCTCACTAAATATACGTTAGTATGTTCACCCTCTTTCCCTCACTCACAGGTAAGCGCAAAGAGTACATGGAGGATAGTGATTGCATCAAAATTAGATATTTTTAGTATTGACTCTATACTCGACTCACACTCATCATTTGAGTCAACTTGGAGAGTCTTATATTATTCTTGGTTTCCTTGGTTTTGCTTTATTTTTAGGAGCAGAGTATTTGATAAAATTTATGATATTAAGTTTTGTAATAAAATAATATTGTTATTTTATGATTTGGAAAGTTTATAAGAATCGAACGTGATACTCTTGATATGTGGATACATGATTTTATTATGATGGATTTGATTGGTTAATGTTTTAAAAGTGTTTTGGTTATTTTTGATTGAAAAATAGTTTGGGAGTTTGAAGGAAAAATATTAAAGTGTTTTTGCGTGTTTGGTTTGAATTTTAGTTTCACAAGTTCTTAATAAACGTTCTTAACTTAAGAAATGATTATTAAGAATATGTGACGATTGTCAAATATGAAACCCATAAATTAAGACATGACAGATTCAATCCATTTGTCACCTCTAACTAAATCTCTTAACGTACAAATTATAGTTTTATTTTATTTTTATTAAACTTTAAAAAAAATAAAAAATTTTAATTAAGAAATAAAAATAAATAAACTAATTATATACACACAATAGACTTCTTCGTTTTGGCCTTGTGAATATATTTATATTTAATATCTATATTTATATTTATCTATCTGGATCTATACAATGATATTTATGATTAATTATGAAATATTTTAATTTAAATAATATTTTATAAGATTTAAAGGACAAACACAAATATAAAATCAACTATAATTTAGCTTCAAAAAATTTTTATTTCAAAAATATTATTTATAATATATTAATATTTTATTTATTATTTATTTAATAAATGTTATCATATAATATTTATTAAATATGTAAAAATAAATAAAATAAAAAAATCGTCAAATCGAGGAACCATCGTCGACTACCATGTAACTCACAATAAAAAAAAATCGTTCTAGTGATTTTCATCATCGACTAAGGCTATCAAAATGATTCCCACAACGAAATTAACTTTCTTTTTAGTTGTTCATTGAGAATATTTTAATTATTTTAATTTGTAAAATTATAATAAAAATAAAAATACAATTTTATTCTTAATTTTTTTTTTCAACGATGAAAATTAACAAAAAGGGTATAGAAGTTATTTTATCAAATAAAAAATATTTTACTTACAAGAATGAAAATATTAGATATTAAATGCTAATAAAAAAATAAATAGATCATAATAAAAATTAATATTATTAAATATATTTTTAATCTTTATTTTTAAATTACAGTATAAATTTTAAATGAAGTCTTAATTAGAGATGACATTAGGAGTGAGCATAATAAATCAAACCTGCCCAAATTGAAGGTTCGGTTTTTGTTCGGATTCTAATTAATAAAATAAAAAATTGAGTTTGATTGAGTTTTTCAAGTAAAATTTTTTAAAATATATCTTTTAAAAAAAAGTATTAATTGTTTGATTATGATACATAAGTTTTAGTAAAAATTATTTAATAGATAAATTTTTAAAAATTATATTATAAAAAATAGAGTAAAACTTTTAAAATAAAATAATTTAATCATTTAAAAAAATTCTATTAACAAAAATCTAAATTTTGTGGCTTTTTCCGGTAGAAGCAGAATAATTTTTTTAATTATTTAAAATCTCTTTTTTAATAGCAACCAAATGATATAAAATATTTTAAAAAGACTTTTAACATTAAAAAAAACATTTTGTTAGTAATTATATAATTTTAAAAACAATTTTTTAATTATTTAAAATATGTATGTTAAAGTAATTATATAATTTTTACTAGAAATTATTTATGACAACTAAACAAATAATACTTTTTCGTTAAAAACTCTGCTTATAAAAACTCATCTCCAAAACTCTTTACTTCAAAAGTTCAACCAGACGAATTTTAATTTTTTAATTTTTTTTGAGAAGAAATTTTAGACTTTTAAACGTAAATTTTTTTTTGTATTTTTAAAAAAAAATTAAATACAAGGCTAAACCGCCCCAATTTAAGGCCCATCTTCAACCCATTGCACTCAAGTTCTAAATATATGGGCCTGGTAAACAAATTTTTTGAGATAATAACAGAAATAACAATAGGACACATTTCCCGCCGTAGCGAAGCTCTATGCTTTTAAATAAGAGAAGTGCTTTCACTTATTTCCAATTCAATAAGGTCTTTATTTCATACAAATCTCATGTTTCTTGCATTGGTCTATACGAATCCTGCAAACTGTTGAGTGGTTACTTCAAATCTGGAAGGATTAAAGAGGCAGAGAACCTGTTCGATGAAATTCCTGAGAAAAATGTAGTTTCGTGGTCCATTGTGATTCACGGATATTCAATAAATGGGTTTTACCAGAATTCCATGAAATCGTTTTCCCAAATGATTTTTTCGGGTTTGGTTCCTAATTCTTTCACTATGGTTGGTGTTCTTGTTGCCACTGTACGCTCACAAAACTCGGAACTTGCAAGATCTATTCATGGGCAAATTGTGAAATATGGGTTTGAATCTGATTTGATTGTTGGTACTGCAATGTTTGATGCATATGCAAAATGTGGAAATATATTTGATTCTTATAAATTATTCAAGGGACTAAACAATCCCAGTTTGGTTTCTTGCAATGCAATTGTTGCTGGTTTTATAAATAATGAACTTTTTGAACAAGCTTTTTTGTTGTTTAAACAATTCCGGAGTTCTGGTTTGGTGCCTAATTCTGTGACTGTGTTGACAATTATTAGGGGTTGTGTTGGTTTACGGTCAAGGACACTGTGTGAATCCATCCATGGTTTAACAATTAAGTTGGCTCTTATTTTGAATTTATCCGTTAATAACTCTCTACTTGACATGTACTCATATTTGATGGATTTGGATGCTGCTAGCCAAATTTTTGGAGGGATGGGATCTAAAGATGTTATCAGTTATACAACAATGATGGGCTTATTGGTCAACCTTGAACATGCTTGTGATGCTCTAAAGATTTATTACAAAATGAGAAAGAATGGGGTTATTCAGGATATGGTAGTAATTATAAATTTGATTTCAGTTTGTGCAATTTTGGGAGATTTGAAAAGAGGAAGACAAATCCATGCACAAGCTATTGTTTGTGGCTTTCAATTGAGGCTTCCTTTTTCAAACTCTATCATTGCAATGTATTCCAAATGTGGTGATTTAGATTGTTCAAGAGTTGCATTTAATCAAACAACTGAGAAGAGTTTGGTTTCATGGACAGCAATCATTTCAGGGTATGTGCAGAATGGACATGCTAGGGAGGCCTTGAATCTCTTCATTTCGATGAGACAAGAAAAAACTTATTCCATTGACTCCATAATGTTAGTTGGTGTTCTTACAGCCTCTGGAGAGCTGGCTGCTTTAGTGCTCTGCCCGCAGATCCACTGTTATGCTTTTGAAGCTGGTTTCTCTCATTATAGATCAGTTCAAAACAGTCTTATAACGGCATACTCTAAGTGTGGGAATATGGACCTTGCCCACCTTATTTTCAATGAGATGGGTTCTCTTCGAGATGTAGTCTCATGGAATGCAATTATTAGTGGTTATGGGATCAATGGACATGGAGAAACTGCTCTTGCTCTCTATCATGAGATGAAGAATAATGGGCAAGTCCCTGACAGTGCAACCTACTTGAGCATTTTGAATGCTTGTAGTCATGCAGGGTTAATAAATGAGGGATTGGTGATTTTCAATCAGATGATAGAAGAAAATAAAGTAAAGCCAAACCAAGAACATTATGGGTGTATGGTTGACTTGCTTGCTCGAGCAGGCTGCTTATCAGACGCAGGCAGGCTTGCTTCTAAACTTTTAGAAGGAACAGGTCCAAATATTTGGAGAGCTTTGCTTAGTGGATGTGCACTTCATGGTAATGTGGAACTGGCTGAGCTTGCAGCAAGAAAGGTATTTGAGTACGATCCAGAGAAATCTGATCAAGTTGTGGTCCTTTCAAATGTTTATGCATCAGTTGGGAGGTTTCAGGATGCTGAAGGACTGAGAATGGATGCACAGAAGAAAGGGTTGATTAAGAATCCGGGGATTAGCTGTCTTGATAGCAGTTCTTGGGACTTTGGTTGATTTTTCTTTTGTTTTAAATTAGAGGAGAATCAAAGTATCGAATGTTTCACTTGCTTCTGATGTTTACTGAATCTGGCAGTTACGTTTGTGGCATAAAATAAATGGGCAGATAGTATCGTATTTAATGAAGATGATGAAAAAACAGGCTGTATATCAAGCAAGATCACTTTTGATTGTCACCAGAATATCTCCAAATCGTCAGGGAATATGATGAGCCAGGTGACGACTGAAGCAGAATTGATTGAAGAAAATATTGCAGTTTATATCCTGCCATGTTTAGATCCCTTTTGCCACAATACCAAAACCAAAATGTAAGCATGCTGCTGATTTTCTGAAGTCCAGAACTCTGATATTTCATTCATTGTTAAAAATATCTGTGCTAGGTACAACTCAGCTGCACCCCTATACTTTATGTCACTTTGTTCTGATATGCACATAAGTAATGTGACCATGTATCTTTGTCCACTCAAAGTTTTCAATTTTTATGTATTGAGGAAAAATTCTTATTATTCAGTATAGTAGAACGTGTCAAGGAATAAAAACCTTGTATAGAGTTTCAGGGCAATGAATTTGCAAATTTTTGCATTAGTTTGTAATCATAACTATGCTAACTTTAGCATACCCTGCTCCATCATGAATGTATTCTGAAATTGTTGCAAGTGATCATTGCTTTTCTTTTTTCTCCCTATTTTTTCAGAAGGGTCTCCTTGATTTTTCATACGTTTATTTGCTACTTCTTGTGTGCGTCTTTCCGCTGTGAAGAACAAGGACAAGTAATGATCCAGGCAACCAATTTTCATGGATGTTCTGGTTGATTGAACTACGAAGCACTAAACTCATAGAATTACTTGGCTAGTTATAACATTTGATTTCTCTAAGACAAATATTTATAACTTTATTTGTTTCATGTTACATTTGATTTATCTGAGACAATTTTTATGGTTAAAAGAATTACGGAGTACATGAATGTTTATTGAAAGCAGGATAACTGCAGCAACTGGATCTGCCACCTGCATGCTTAAGCCATATATGCGCAAGTCAGGGTCATGATGCCATTTCAGAACTAATAGCAGTATGAAACTAAGTTTTTCTTATTGGGTATACAATAATGGTGACATACTGCTGTAAATGAACTTCTCATCCACACATCTACAAATTTCAGTGATCTGAGTTGAACGAAGCACAGCTTATCTTTCAACAGATTCTCGACTGCTTAACTTGGTTTTCTCACAGCTTGATTTTAACCTCAACTTATTTTGCAGTTTGTTGCAGGGTGTGGTACCAACCGGCAACCTAACTATTAGGACTAAAAAGTTGAAGGATTGGTCACAGCTTGATTTTAACCACAACTTATTTTGCAGTTTGTTGCAGGGCATGGTACCAACCGGCAACTTAACTAGTGGGACTAAAATGTTGAAGGATTGTAGGCCACGGAAGAAAGTAGATGACAAGAACCCTATTTTCTTTTTCTTTTTCCTCCTTTTCTTGTGGTTCATAGATAAATTTAAAGATGCGGGCCGGCATCCAATTTTCCCCATGCTTACATTTCTTTCTGATAAGTAAATTCTAGCCATCCAGCTAGCTTGTCTCCTTCAACCCCATCAACTTCAGCATCATTTATTTCAGATACCTGGATTTTTCAATGACTTTCTAGCACTTACCTAGATTAACTCTAAAATTTCCTTTTCATCTCTACCATTTAGGTATGTATTTTCATATTAAGGCTCAAAAAATGAGGGTATCAGATACTCTGGCATCAAACTGGAACTATGTTTGTTCTGCTACTATTTTGTTCCTCGAGTCCTTACAACTTTATCACTTTCATTCTCCTTTTCCTATTGTTTATCTTCTTGTATTTTCTGCAATTTCTTCTTTCATTCTCATATCTATTGCTTTTCTCGCTGATATACCCACCGTACTTTCAGCAGCTCCAGTTCATTTCAAGTGGAAACAGTTATATGAGGAATTTGTGCACAATTGTCTGGATTCTAGTATTGTTTGTGATGAAAAATGATGTGGTTATCCTCTCTGCCAATATCTATATGTTTATATAGTTGCATTCGACAGTTTTATAGATCTCAGTTGCTTAATGAAAATTATTGGTTATTCATAGCAATAGAAATGGTAATTCTACTGAATAATGGTTTTTAGGAATCAAGAATTTTAGGTAGCATCAAAAATAACTCCATGTTTTGTGTTACTCGTGGTGACAGATCAAGTGCAAGGAGAATAATGAGTCAAATCCTGAATGTTATCTCACTTTGTTTTAAGCTCCTATCTCCACTCAACTTCACTTTTAGTAACTTCCACTTTTACGCCCCATTTAGCATTTTATGGTGTGATAGTTTTTAAGTCACAGCTGTTATGGAATAAAAATTTTAAATATCAAATACTTATGTAAAAACAGGTAAGATCCCATTAAAAGTTAGCGTTATAAAAAATTTTATCAGTTTTGTTTTCTAATTACAGCACAAGAACATTAAACTAAGCGAATCCTTGATTCCCTTCTTTTCTCGTCATCATCAAGCGTCCCAAGCTCATCTAATTTGATTCTTGGATATTAATTAATGAATTTTGCAATAAAGAAGGCATTTTAAGGACTTGTTTATTAACTATTGTACTTTTGCTTAGATATTAAATTACACTTACTCGTTTAAATTTTAAATTTATTTAAATTTAATATGGAATAATTTTATTTCATAATAATTATAAATTAAAAATTATAATATCTTAATTATAAAAAAAGAATACAACCTCAAAATTATATTATTATGAATAGTATTTATCACATATACTGAGTTCAAAAGTATATTCCTTGAATCTATTCACGTGGGTTTATACTAATTGCATAAATTTATCTATGAAAATCAGAAGATGCAATGATTTTCATCATATAGCGAAAACCCAATTTATCCTATGGTTTCATGCTTATCGACCAAATAATTATATAGTTGAAAATTAGTGCATAAATTTTTTTTAATATTCACCTCTAATCACCAAAGATCTATAATCAATCTTTAAATTCTTTTGCTTTAAAAAAAATCGTTAAATTGTTTTAGTTATGCTGAAATCCAGATTTATGAGTTTATATTAAATTAAATTTACCAGAAGACTTTAAACTATTTGAATTTTAACCAATTTAATAGAAGAAAATGATATCCACATTTAGTAATATTTAAATAAGCATTAGACTATTAAGCCCAACTGTAAGGTCCAATTATTATAGGTTTCCAAAAATATTTATGTAACGCATTATAGTATACTCTTTGAATTTTAAAATTATAAAACTTTTCTGGGGCACGTGGGCATCCCAATATAAATAAGAAATGTCAAATGTGTAATGCTGGGTGCCAATTTTTTGTTTCTTTGTATAAATTTAGTGGAAGGTCAAGTAGCATCATTGTATTATTATATTTATGGTTTTTTAATCAAAGTTTTACGTATATCATAATTATCTTTTTTTTTTTTTTTTGTGTATATATGTAAAAAATCATAATCTATCTAATCGGGGATGAATATTTAGTAGTCATCGTATCTAAAGATCTAAAGAGGTAATTCAGATAAAATCTACGACTTGACCTCCTAAATATTTTAATAAGAAGAATTCTGGTGGTTCAAACTCGGAATACAGATGCTAAATAACCATCACATCAAACATTTACTATCAAACTATTCATGTGATATTGCAAATTATGATTACATAGTAAACAATTTACTTAAAAATGAAGACTTAATTTTTTTTATTTTATGATAAATAAGTGAATTAGCTTAAGTTTAAAATATGTATTTTTATAGGGGTTCATGCCTTAATTATTGAAGCTCTTTAAAGGCACTATTGAAACTTTTAGATAAGAAAAAAGAAAAAGATTTTCAGTTTTCTCTTTTTTTCTTTATATTAGTGTTTATTGTTACTCTTTATTTCTAAAAAATTTTAAAATAAAATATAAAAAATCTTTGTAATATTATATGATGTTTGGGAAGAATAACAAAAAATAGTTGGATCAAAGGTTATTTTACCACGACCTTCATCTTAATAATATGGTTATTTTATCTTGATCTCGAGGTAGGATAAACTAATAAATTCTAACAAGAAAAGCCTATTGTTAGCTACAGATATTAAATTTGAATTAGGTGTCATAATCATTCATCTTTGGTAAAAAGATAGACAAATATTAAGGATTACCTCAAGTGAAAGCCAAACTCAAACTTGAGGCCCATTGCTGATAATTAAACCATATTTGAGGTGAGGATAAAAAGTGATTGGTAAGAGAAGATGCGTGTCATTTCATCATATTATGTATAATCCCCTCAAGGTTAGGTGTTAACCACCGAGATTACATGGTAAATTTTTAGAGTTAGAAAATATCTATAAGACTACATTCAAATCTTTTGATTAACCACTCATTAAACCCACTCCCCAAGAGCCCCATATGGTATATTTACGAGAGATTTTTAGTACTGCTACTCAAAAGGCCAAGTATTGATACAGAGATAGAGATAAAATCTTCTGTATAAAGAAGTATCGATACATGAAACTGCACCAGTAAAATTTCAGTAAAGTATCGATATATAAGATACAAAGTATTAATATATGCCATGTTTGTACAGTACAACGACTAGTTTCAGAGCATTTAATATAAGATTTCAGAACCGTTAAAGAGACGTTGAAAGAACTCTCCAAAACACTTTAAAAGCTTCACTACTCCAGAAGAAGAGAAGGGAGAGAACAAGAGAAAAGGAATTGAGCAAAATCAAGTATCATTTTTGTAAAATCATTTTAGAGAGAGAAAAATCTTTTATACTCATTGTATATCTGCTATGTGAGAGAGTCTATTTGTATTAATATTTTTGTTATTTATTTTGGATTACTCTTTATCCGATTAAAGTAAAATTTGGGTTGTACTTCACTAATAGAAGAAGTTGTCTTTGGGTTATATTTCACCCGTAGAAAGAAGTTGTCTTTGTTATAATGATTTAATAGGTAAATTTTAGTAATTTTTTAATATTTAAGGTCAAAATGATCCACTACTTGAACATAAATAGTATATACGATGAACCAATGGCCTTGAACTACCATCTTGGATTATGTTATCGATCTAGATATTTTGATTCAATAGTTCTTTCTCTTTTTTTGTTGCTTTGGTTTGTTGAATCTAAATATGATCCTTCTATGTTTAGAATTAATTTTTCTTATCTATCTGTGTTTTTTCAACTAATTTTGTTATTTGCATTAATTAATTCTTCATAGTTAGTTCTTCTCTAAATTCTTATCCTATACCATAATTGTAGAATAATTTTACTTTATTTATTAATTAGGTGTTGGGTTGGTAGGGAATTTTAGGAAAAATGAAGCTATTAAGTTATGGATCTACAGTTGTCTAGACTTTAGGCATTGGGGTCACGGGGTAAGAAAGACAATTGCTAGGGTTATTTTCAACAAAATCTATAGTAATTTTGATGGCTCTTACTCTATTTAAAATATTAGCAAAGAAAAAAAAAAAGGAAAGAAAGGTGGTTTAGCTCTACATTACTTGAAGATCCAATTTTGAATATTGCCAACCTAATTTTAACATCATCTCTGTCCATGGTAGGCTAAGTGTCGATAAACTTTTGATTGTTATCGATAATGTGACTCGTCCCAATTAAATAAAATTCTTCATTGAAAGTTTTGATTAATTAGTGTTACGGAGTCTAATTATAGTTATAATAAGATATAAATAAGTTCTTAAAAATGTGGGAATAACAAATATCCTATAGTTTGAAGAAAAGAGAAATAATCCTTTTAAATATACTGGTAATTCTCTTAAAATTTTGGCTTCAATTTATAACAAAAAGATTTTAGGCTTTCTCTAAATTCTAACAATTGATTCTCTCTAATCACTCAAACTCGTAAATACAAAGTGAAAGACTCAATTCTTTCACTTCTTTTTGAATAAAAAAGAGTTTACACCAATTCAAACCCTTTAAAATTACCCTTACAAAGAAAAAGACGGACAAATGAATAGGTAGAGTTTATGATTTATAATTTGTGTAATGAGTGAGCTCAAATGTGTTTATAAAGCTTTTGAAGTTGAGAGAATTTCATACAAAGTAGTTCTAATTCTTCTCAAAATGATAAAAGATTAGTTTCTATATTTGGGTAGAAAAATAGCTCTTAAACATAGAAAATATCTGTTAAAATTTGAATTTTTTCATATTTCAATTGATCACCTCGACTGTTTTAATAGATCAAAAATGAAAGGCTTTCTGTTCAAATTTGTAAACTTTTTTCATTTGATCGAAGCATTTTCTTCATTCAATCTTTAGGTACTCGGTTGATCGATCATTTGCATGCAAACTTTAAAAGTTTTGCATTTTAATCCAGTCTTTTCCAAGTTTGAAAATATTATAATTTGATCTAAATTTTTTGTAGTTTTGAGAAAATAATAATTAAATATAAAATTATGTAGGTTTGAAAATATTACAGTTAAGTTCAAAATTTCGTAAGTTTAAAAATATGATAATTAAATTAAAAATTTCACAATTTTTACAAAGATGATAGTTAAATCCAAAATTCTAGAAGTTCGAAAGTATGGCAATTTGGTACAAAATTCCTCACATTTAAAAATATGATCCCTAAAAGCATTTTAACTCGTAAAAAGAGATATTTTTGAGCTTACCAAATTACTTGAATCATAATAACACACACCCAAACATACGTAAAAATATTTACGTTTAAATACTTTATACTTTTGACTTGATTCTTCAAGCTTTGATCCCTTGTAACTAGGGGTGGGCGTTTGCGGTTTGGATCGGTTTGAGGTGAAATTTCAAACCGATCCAAACATTGCGGTTTGAATTTT
>JAVXUL010000015.1:2606368-2619088 GCA_035590515.1 Trichilia minutiflora | reverse complement strand
TCCAATCCATAACCCAAACCGCTAATAGCGGTTTGTAAAATTTCAATCCAGAGATCAATCCAACATAGATTCAAACCAATCCAAACCAATCCAATTAAGCGGTTTGGATCGGTTTGGTGCGGATCGGTTTAAATTTGTCCACCCCTACTTGTAACTCTTGAAATAATTCTTTTAATTTAATTAATTAGTAGATTTTGTTATCATTAAATTATAAAATTATGTCATACTAAAATCAATGAAAAGTAAATTTTTTAATAATAATTTTGAGGTGATATCCCAAAATATTCCTTTGACTAGCTTTTGTTGCTTAATCCTCCATGAATTTGGGGGTTGAGAATTAGAGACTCCATAACCGTGCAAACCAACTAAGAGATTTTACTGATAGGTTTTACAATGCCTTTGTCATAACATGTGGAGGTATGTATTGAATTGAAATGTATTTATAACTAGTGGTAGTTCTTGTAAAAGCGGATTTGAAAATTCTGAAAATAATCTTTCTTTTAAAGTTTGGAGGTGATTTTTTTTTTTTTAAATTACTTTAAAATTTTGACTGCCTTACTTGGTTCCACCAAAGTTTTTGTGCATTGATTTCTTATTATATTTATTATTACATATTAAAATTTTGTAATCAAATTTCAAGCATTTAAATTATTGTCAATTTAAATGGAGTTAGTTGGCTGTAGGTATTTGTTGATAGAATTTGAGAACTCCGAAATAATTTTTTAAAAATAGTTTTAGCTTGAGAATTTTATTTATATATGGTATATATAATTATATGATTTATGCAAATTTTTATGACTTTTGGACTTGTAATTTATTTGTTATTTGAACATTGAGTTGTATTCCATTACTTTTGTGATAATATCACGATTTAAAAAAAAAAATTAGTTAAACCTTTATGTTTATATGTTGTTTTATGTTTTATTAAGATTATATCCTGATTTTATAAGAAATGAATATTGTTTAACATATAAATTTATAAAATTATTATTTTTATAAAATTTGTTATATTATATAAATAATTTTTATACAAATTTTAAGATATATTTTTTTAAAATTATATCATGATATTAAAAAATAATTGTGGGCTAATTTACATAACTAAATCAATAGTTAAAGACATATATTTTTTTAAAAAACATAAACTAAACATTTTTAATAATTATTAATATAGATCAATTTTTTTATAAATTTTAAGTAAAAATATTTATTTATACATTGTGGGTCATTTTTTTTGTTTTTTAAAATTAAAAGGTGAATCTATAAAAAAAAAAATTACAAGATCTTGGGGGAGGTCGACCTCAACTTAAGGTAAGAGAGAACAAATAGACAACTCAATGGAAACGACAATTAGGATAGGCCGTGGAGTCTTTGAATAATAAACCGCTTGCTTTGGTGGGAAAAACTGGCCATCAAATAAGAGAAGAAAGGTCAAGATCTAAATTTATTAGTTTATGGACTATTTTGTTGCTTTCTTTACAAATGTGAGAAAATCAAATCGAATGAATTTGCTTTAATTGGTTCTGTCTCCTATCAATTTTAATGTAGCTGAAAGACAAATACAATTATAAAATTTGACCAAATATGTAATCTAATCTCGTTAGTTTTAAAAATATTCGTGTAAATCCCAATTAGTTAAAATTTTTTGTTAATATGAGTAATTTTTTTAGTTTTATGTAATAATTATAGTAATATTTTTTAATTATAATTATTTTAAAAGTTAAATGTATTATATTAATTTTACTTTTGTCGAATTTTATAAATTAAACTAATAAATTAAGGTCTTTATAGATACTTTTAAATGCAATTAAATATTTAATCAAACCTTAACGTATGTATATCCTTTTTTTTTCTATTTTAGATTTAATTCCTTTCTTATTTTCTCATCGGCAAATGTACAAAACACATCTAATTTGATTCTCTGCTATTGATTCATGAATTTTTAAAAGTATATTTGTAATTATTGTATTTTTGCCTAAATATGAAAGTCTAATTATTTATACTTTACACCGAATGATTCTCTTTAATAATAATTATATATTAAAAATTATCGTACTCTAATTTTATTACAATCAATTATTCATTAAATTACATAATTAAAAATAATATAAATTTAATTATTTTTATTATATAAACAGATTTAAAAGCATATTTTTCAAATTTATTAATATGGGTTTACACTAATATTATAAATTTATCTATAAAAATCAGAATTTAAAATAATTTTTATCCAATTTGTTTAGGATTGATATATTTTAACTTTCAAATTACAACAGTTGCAAAATGAAATTATTAAATGTGATCAATAAGATAAAAATAATTTCCACCACAAAATCCCTTTTTCTTTTTGTCTAATCAAGCATTTTACTTCTTGTTATGCTTTCAAAACACATCAATAGCACATCATATTCAAACAAAATTTACGCAAAGTATCAATGAACAAATTGCATGGAGAAGACTTTTTATTTTCCTTTTCTTTTCTTTTCAATGGGATTTGACAGCTTCGATTAAACATACCCTTTAATTAACTAAGCGTATATATATAAGCAAAACATAATCTTATATTGCAGGACATTGTTTTGCAAGTTTATATTACAAAAATAATGTGCAAGGCTATATCTTATAAAATATTTTACATGCGAGTCATTATTTAACAAAAAATATATTGCGTGAAAATCATTACCTTATATGATTAAAGGTCTAAAAATACATAAATTTAAAAATAATGTCAAAAATCGTAAAATAAACTTTATTAAGGGTCCTTTTAATCAAATCACTCGGCTCTTGTCAATTTTCACAATCCACACAATTTGTATCACACTTCCATTGATTTAACAACGTTGGTGCAAGCACTTGTTGTCTCCACTAAAAACCAAGACCTAGATTTGATTTTAGTAGGCAACATCATGTACAAAGCAAAACTCCAATTCATCTTGTGCTTTCAAGCTTGTCAATTCAAATAATTAGAGTTGAAAATTAGTATATATAATCTTGGATTATTTCAATTTTTTGTACTATAAAGTTTTTAGCAATTTGCATATATAATAATATTCATTTTGCCCTTTGATTAATTGCTGCTTAAGATATTGACTTCTACATCAAACTTTCACAAGGGTTGATCCATTTTTCCATAAAGTTTTCACATAATTTAATAAGTTTAAACAAATATTAATTAAACCCTAAGAAAGCTTTTAAGTAACTTGGAAGCTAAGTGCATCCCTAGAAAGCTTTCTTTATAAAAGAAAAAGCTTGGGGAATTAAAGTAATAGAATAATTGAGTTAATTATAAGATATATTTTTCCTTTTTCTTTTAATATTCATTTATAGTAGCTAGAGATTACTAGAGATCAATAATACCCATATTTATTATACATTTTTTATTTAATGGAATAAAATGAAAATAACCATATTTAATGCTTTTTTATTTTAATTATTCAAATATTTTAAAATATTTTTTTAACTCAATATTGAAAACATAGTAAATATGTTTTAATAAAATTAAGATAAATTTTTTTAATTAATACTCAACCTTAAACTAAATTTATTCAATTATAATTTAAAAAATGAACTTATAAATTTTATTTATTTCTCAACATACAAAGTTTATCTAATTATTTATTAGGATACTAACAAATAAAAATACTAGTTTTTAAATATTTATATTCAATGGTAATAAATTAAAAATAAATGCATTATTCAAAATTATTCTAATTTATATGTATATATATATATTTTTTTATTCATATTTTAGATACATTTAAATTTAAAAAAAAAATACTATCTTAATAAAATTTGAACCACCATTTCACCACTAGACCTAGTGACAAGGTCCATATATTATCACTCTCAAAACCTTTTTATATAGCATATTATAATATGATGATAATTGATTAATTTACTTAGTACAATTAGATGTAAGATTCAAATCTCACTCACATAGTCATATATTATATGCTATACTTTGGAACTTTAAAATTATGTAATTTATAAATATTAAAATTGTGGAAACTTTTCTAGGGCACATGGGTGTCCTTCTATGAGTAGGATATGTCGAATGGTAGGTGCAAAATTTCTTGGGCATGACCTAACAATTTTGTTTGTTTATATAAATTTGATGAAGGGACAAGTAGTATCATTTTATTTTGGCCATCTTATCAAGTTTTTATGTTTAATAATTAAAAAATTAATTAAAAATGAGACTCATTTTATTTTATGTGGGACAAAGTGAAATAAAATTAGGTTAAAAGTAAATATTATTTTGTAGGGGCCTCATATCTTAATCATTTAACTTCTTCAATGGTCATGCCGAAACCTTTGGACAAGAGGTAAAAAAAAGTAAAAAGAAAAGAGTTTTTTTTTTTTTTTTTAATTTGTACCCTTCTTCTTTTGTATTAGTGTTTGTTCTTACTTTTTTATATTTGAAAAATAATAATTTTATAATATTATATGATATAATAATAAAAATTTTCAGAGAAAATGATAAAACAATTTATCTATGTGTTAGTTGATTCTATTGATAAAATTTATTCAAATAATATAAGAAATATAAAGATTTCAATTTCGTTGACAGGAGAAGAATTTTATCAACAAATTATGGGTTATGTGATTGATTAAGAATTTGATAGAGAATTTCAGGGATATTCTATTCTAATAAAGAATAGATGGAATCTTAGTATTAAAATAAAAATGAATCTTTGAAAATGTTTGTGCTTTGGACGAGATCGATGTTTAAAACGGCTACTAAATCTGTTATATTTTATGGAGAAAAAAAAATAATTAAAGGCTTCTCCGAATTCAGTAAATATTAAATATTAAAGATAATATTAATAAATTAATAATGTCCATTTTGGCTGGAAATATTTTGACCAAAATTCTGCATAGGATACCGTTAGGTTACCGTTAAAAGTGATAAAAAAAATATTAATTTAATTAGTGGTTATATTTTTTTTTAAAAATATTAAACGAAACCGTTAAGTGTATTTTAAGTATTTATATATTAATTTAATTTTGATAAATACTTTTTAAAAACTACCCAACCCATCCGTTTGGCCGGCCAAACGAACCCTAAATAATTTGGCAACAGCTATGAATTAAAAAACCCCAGTATTTCAATCAAAACAAGCACTTTGAACAACAATTATTTTTGATAATTTCATTTGAAAATGAAATTATAATTAACGAGAAGTTGAGTATATAAACTTGTTACAGTTTATACGTACAACATAAGTTACGGAAAAGAAGAACAAATTTCACAGTAGTTTCACCTTCAACAACCAGCTATTGATCGTAGAGTTCGATTTGAACTTCTGGGTTTTAGAGAGGATCCAGTTGAGTAACCACAACTGGGCTCCGAACCTCATGATTACCATCGGACCACGAAATGGAACCGAAAACAGCTCCGGAATCATTCAACACCAGGTTCTTGCTATCAGCTGTTACTGTCACTACAAAGCTTATCTTCTTAACAGCCTCAGTAAATACCAATTTAGAGGGTTTCACCGCGATGGTTACTCCTTTCTCCGGGGACTCGATTTTCACTCCGTATACGGCATTTGGCTGACCAACATTGGTTACTGTCCTGATAAACGTTTTGGTTGAAACTCCCTTGGATCTTGTTGAGAACAATGCAGCAATCGAAGGGTAATTCAGATTCTCGTGCTTCGCCTTTTTCGCTGGACAATTCACAGGTGATCGTGTGATCACTTGAATTACCTTGGGACCGTAACCTATAGCACATAAAAAGTTAACATAATCTTCATTGGTAATATCATACACCAATCCCGGATCCATTGCTCTATCAAGATTAACATGCCCGGCACCAAAATCATACGGAGTTGATGGTTTTCCGGTTGCTTCGTCGGTCATAGACTGGTTCCTGTTATCAATGATGCTTGCAGTAGTCATCATGGCAGACCTTATTGCCGCCGCACTCCAATCCTGGTGAGCAGACTTAAGCAACGCCGCCGCTCCACTCACATGTGGGCAGGCCATTGATGTACCCGACAGGATATTGAACTCTGTTTTCCGAGCATCGGAATCTAACCCGGTTGGCCCAACCGCATCAGTCCAAGCAGCAAGAATGTTAACACCAGGAGCAATCAAATCCGGTTTAAGAATTTCTGGGTTTAACCCGTTCGGCCCCCTGGCCGAAAACGACGCCACCACCGGAGCTGGCTTGATTCCGAGAATAGTTCCCTTGAAATCAAGGGTAGCCGTCGGATTAGCTGCCGATGAAATGTAACCTTTTACTGCATCTCCTTCATCAGAACCAACAGCACAAGTTGGTAAAAGATGAGCATCTCCGACTAAACCTTCGCCGTTCGAAACTCCGTTAGCTAAAATCATGCCGACGCCTCCAGCTTTCTTCACTACTAATCCTTTCGCTACTCTTGCACTACTTCCTCTATCACAGACAACAATTTTCCCTGTTACCGAACTGGGATCCAGCGAATTTTCCATACATAAAGAAGCTGATAGAACTCCCGATTTTCCAGGGTAAACAACAGGGTACATTTTTCCTTTCAACGGGGCACCGGAGTACAGAGAGACGCCGGAGAGTCTGCGACCATCTCCGAGAACTACCTCAGCCGGGAAGTTTCTATCAATCGTTCCGGCACCGACTGTAACAAGCCACGGAGCAAGATTAGTGACTGACATTCCACTGGGACCGTCGTTTCCGGCAGATGATGAAACGAACACGCCTTTGGAAACGGCGCCGTATGAGCCGATAGCTATTGGATCAAGGTAATAAGGAGACGAGATTCCGTCGCCGCCACCAATCGAGATTGATATGACGTCAACTCCGTCGTTCACTGCAGCGTCAAAGGCGGCGAGAATGTCGGAATCGAAACAGCCGGCATTCTTCCAGCACACTTTGTAAACCGCCAGTCTTGATTTCGGCGCCACGCCTTTCGCAATTCCGGAGGCGTACCCTTCCATGCTCGCATGGAACGCATAACGGCCAGCGGCGGTTGAGGCGGTGTGGGTTCCGTGACCATCTGCATCTCGCGGCGATATGAACTCAACCGTTTCATTTATTCCGCCGATCGGACCTGCGGATCCCGCCTCGTGTCCTTTGGAGAAAAATCTCGCGCCGATTATTTTCTTATTACAATTCTTGGCACTAAATTTGACTCCGGTTTGACATACACCTTTCCATTTCGAAGGAACTGGACCAATATTCAAATCCGAAAAACTACGTCGTTCTGGCCAGATACCGGTGTCGAACACTCCGATAATGACATCGGATCCGTAGTCCGATTCGGACCAGAGTCCCTGCTGATTGCGGAGCCCGAGAAACTGCGGGGAACGAGTGGTGTGCAGTTCGCGCCTCTGGTCCTCGAAAACGGCGAGGACGGAGGGGTGACGGCTGAGAGAGGCGGCTTGTTCGGGAGAGAGAGTAGCGGAGAAGCCATGAAAAACGGTGTCGTACGTATGTAATATTTGTACTGGACTAGCGAACTCGGAAGCATACCAGTGGTAGTGAGTAGGGAAAATGGATGGCTTTGATTGAAAGTCGATACGGAAGATGAAAGTCTTCACCGTCTGATCGGTGGAAATTGTTTGTGCTAGAATTTGAAGAACGGAACCGCAAAGAAAGACGACGAAGAGGAACTGTAGAGTAAGCACGCTGGAGAGAAATGTAGCCATGAGTGAGACAGAGTGGGAGTGAGAGTGAGAGTGAGAGTTGGTGAAAGTGAACGTTACCATAGATGGAAAAGATATAAGTGATCGAATTTTCTTTTTTGATTTGTTAATCGTGATTAATTAATTAATTAATTAATTAATCACATTATCTATCTGACAGGCGTCAAAAATGTATGTGGATTATTTTGCCGTGACGGAGGACCCGATGAGTAGCTGCTTAATTTGCGGCCCCTTAATGAAGCGAAGACGACATGGTTTCATTGGGAAAAGTAATAGGGTCCCTCTATTTAATTTTAAATAAGATATATGAATATAATTTGATCATATAACAAATAAATTCTTCGGATATTTGTTAAATAAATAACAACTTAAATTGAGACAGATTTTAAATAAATATTTACTTATTAGACAATATTAAAAATATTTAGAATTTAAATTATTTTTTGTAAACAAAAGGGATATATATTGTTATTGTCTAAGAGGTTGGTTATTCGAACCAAGAATGATGAGAGGATCCCGGATTCTATAGTAATTAATTTATTTGTAATTTTATTATTCTTTTAAAGTATATGAATGAAATAAATTCACTTTGGTTTTATTAATCTACAATACTTTAATTAAAAAAGATTAAAAATTTAAGTATGTGGAGTCCACCTTCATTACAAATAGGTAGTTGTCGATTTAAGAAACTCATAATAGATAACATATAAAATAATTATTTTTTATTAATTTTATATTTAAATTTAAAAAATATATTTTTTATAAGATTTTAAAATAGTAAAAGAGTTTTACTCATTCTCTATCTTTTAATATTATATGATCTTTAAATAGATTGGACGACTATATCTTATATTAATCTCATATTTGATTGAAAATCATAATTTAAATATTAAAATTGGTGTATTTACTGTAGCAAAAGTGTCAATAAGAAAACTTATATGAAATAAATGATAAAATTATGCTATTATTTATTATTTTACTAACATTTAGGACTTATTTGTTAATATCCAAAAGACAAAAATACTATTTTTTATTTTAATTTCATAAAGCTATGCCACTTGGACTGTGAATCGAGACATTGAGTCTCGCTCTCAATACTAGCAACGGAAGGAACTGAGGATGGAGATTATTATATTTATATTGGAAGCAAAATTTGAAAATTACTTATCATCGTTCAATCACTTAGGAGCCAATCATGACCGTTGGATAAATGAGGTATGATCATCTTATCGGATGGAATCTGAACAAAGCGTAAACATGATTTTTTTATTTTATTTTTCATCTGGTCAAAGAAAAGTGACGTCCAAAAAGAAAAATTATAGCCGTTGGACTGGATATTTATTACTTCTCCCTTAAAGTTTGAAGTATTATTATTTAGATGGTATTTTTCAAAAATTTATCTCTTAACTCCACTGCCATTCGAATTCTCTGAAACCCCTTATTATATTAAGGATTTTGCTAAAGTATTTGTTAAAATTTTTATATTTATTATTTATAATAATTTTAATATTTAATATAATAATTAATAATAAATTTTAATACATTAAAAAATATAAAATATCTTAAGGACAATAGTTAGTAAAATCCTTTAAAAAAAATATAAATAAATAATAAAACTTTAAAACTTAGGTTAGTTAAACGGTAAATTCTCATAATTAAATGAAGAAATCGCCCTTTTCGTAACATAATTAATTAAGGGTAACCCAACATTTTTGTAATTTTTTTACCTTAATACTTTGATTTTTTTTTAAAATTATTCAATAGCTTTCTGATAATATAAATTTAATAAAAAAATTACTCACGGTAAGAAAATATCGAATATTTTAAAAGAAATGAGGGATGTTGCAGTAAAGGAACAAGATAAAAATGACATTTTCCTATTAATTTAAATTTGGTTGATTGCATGTCGTCTTTTGAGCATGCATTTATACACGTGTCGTATTGTGAGCATTGTTTGAATTTGGCAATATCTTCCTAACCTAACTAGTTTTGACTCGTGTGTACATGTTCATGTGGATTTCAAATCTCACCTACCGCCCTTAAGTTGTCCAGCCGCTCATAGATCAGCGAGAAAGGAATAGTTACTTGCTCTAAAGGTCAGTGAAATATATAGTTTACTCTCATTAATTTTGAAAATATTTATTTAAATCAAACTTATCAAAATATTTATTAAATATAATAATTTTTTCATTATAATTACGATAATATTTTCTTAATTATAATTATAAGAGTTAAATGTTTTAAATTTTATTTATTTTATATAAATTCACAAATTGAAGTAACAAATGAGAAATTTTCATAAATATTTTCATAAACAAAAAAATTTAAGTATTAATTTAATCCAATCTTAATATTATGTATACTGTTAATCTTTTAAAATTTTAACTCAATATTAATGTTTAGGATAAAATCAAGTAAGATGATGATTTAGCACTTTTATCGATTCTAAGATCACGATACTGATCTTAAAATTAGTATATTAATTATTGACGTGAAATTTTATATTAATATCAACATTCAGATTCATAAATTGTTAAAGAAATTTATTAGATTATTGAAGAATGGTACGTTAGTACCCAAAGATTTTTTGATCCACTATGAGTTACCTTCCTTATATGAAGCATAGATATCACTAGTGTGAAGATTTGCATCATGAACTTATAATTTATGATTCTAACATGAATATCATTTGAGCTATTTTAGTAGTACTTATGTTCGAATCGCAAAGTATAAATCTCTTGTTTAAATCTCCACATCAATAGTATTACATGACATTCAAATTCTATATGAGGGAGGTGACCCACGGTGCGTCAAAAAACTCTTAGACTTAATGTGATATTTTTTAAGGATATAATAAATTCCTTCTATGACTCATGAGTCAAAGTGTTAATGCTAGTGCAAAATTCTGTATCAATATTAAAAACTTTTAATATTGATGCAAAATTTTATACTGACATTGACACCTGGACCTATGGACCCAAAAGGAATTTCTTATTCCCTTGGGTGGTACTCATGTTCTAATCATAAAATATTAGTCTTTGGCTCAAGCTCCCTCACCAATGATATGACATCTAGGTTTCACTTGAGGAAGACAACTTATAGTAGACCAAAAAACCTTTACGTAATGTTGCTTAAAGGTATAACAAATTTTTTTTTACAGTCCATGTGATTGAGTGTCGACGCTGGTACGAAAATCCCTCATAAGAAAAGAACTCGATTATACATTAATAGGTAGTGACCCCAAAAGAACATAGGATTAACCATCTAATTATATATAAAAATCATCATCTTTTATAAAGAGAACTATATTTTGACTTGATTCTAAAAGCAAAAGGTACGTTGGTAACTTGGCTAAAATCCAAGTTAAGTCACAAAAAACCTTCAACCACCACACCATTATCGTAACAAGATCTATTATTTATCGTACAGAAATCATTGGAGATTTTATGTATTAGTACCAATAAATAGATCTTGATAAGTCATAAATTTGGTTAAACTTGTTTTGATCAAATTTATTTTAGTTCTATTTATATTTGTAAATATTAATAGAATGTTGTAACTTACTCTAAGTTACATTCGGATAATTAAATACAGCTTTTAAATTTGTTAACTATTTAATCCATAAATCATTTACGCTTTTTGACCTAATGTTATCTCTGAGAAGGTTATCACTTACTCTAAGTTATATTCAGATCATTAAACATAGCTCTCAAATTTGTTAAACTATTTAATACATAAACTATTTATACTTGTTGACCTAATATTATCTCCAAGATACTAACTCTCTTGCGGATAATATTTACTCTCTCTAATTGTAAGAATGATCATAAATTATATGTTGTGATCTCTCGGGTTCACTATAGTATTAGTCATGAATCAAAATCGATCTCGTTTAAATAAAGTTATAGAAGGCTTAACTTTTTATGAATCTAATTTTTATCTTACTTAATTACATTTTCGGTAATGATGTCAAAAACTTGACCTCAATTTGATTATTGTACCCAAGTATAAGTAATTTTATCATAATATAGTCTAGTGAGTTCAAGTATCGTATCTATAAAGAGTGTTTTTTTTAAGAATTTAATTAGTTTATGTTCAACTTAAGTCTAATAGCAAACATCCAAAGTAAATATAAAATAAATAATAGATAAATTTTAAAAGAAGAATTATAAATAGAGATTAGATGGAAATTAAAACATTAAGGCTATCACGCCCCAACTCGTAGATCTTACATATGACAATTATCACAGACTTTCAGGATGTATCCAGTCATACAAAATACACCCTGTTAACCTGTAAGGCATTTACAAACACAATAAATAAAACATTTTCAATATATTGTTCAACCAAACACCCAAACTCCAAATATTTTCATAACGAACTACAAACACTTTGAAATATGTATATAAATCAGTCCATAGAATGTTTATCAAGATATAAATATGTGGGAATCAATCTATCCCAAAATAGATTCGAACAGTTCTTATAAATGTCTTTTTCAATTCATAAAAAGTTTCATAAACAAAATAAAATGAACAACAGACTCCAATGGACTTCAGACAAAATTGAGAGAGTCGACATAGCATATACCTAATTCTCTCAATACCTGAAGCGATCACCACCCGACCAAAATGCGTGTTCTCTTGTTACCCTAAAACTGGAGAGTGAGAGGGTGAGTATATGGGAGTATACTCCGTGATTGAATTAAAAATATAACTATATATTATCCAATCTATAAATAGGAAAATATATCATAAAACAATTCATTTCAAAGGAATTCATTTAGTTTGAAAATCCCAAATCATATATCGAAAGTCATTGGGTTGGCTCCCATTCTTGACTATTACTTTGGTCCTAGGTATCCCGAAACCGTCAGTGGATTTATATGCAAATAAAACAACGTCATTTTAATAAAAGGTTATTTTAATGCATAAAGTAAAACATGCCTCGTTTTCAAGAAATAAGCCCACTATTGATGTGAAACCCGTCCCTTAGTATTGTGGGCATAATAGTAAATCCCTTAAGAGTGTTCGTGCATGTCTTCGTGGTTAGATTGTGCACGAGAGGGTATAG
>JAVXUL010000015.1:2589708-2602843 GCA_035590515.1 Trichilia minutiflora | reverse complement strand
AATTTAAATTTTTAAAAATATATAAAATACACTAATTATTAATAAATAAAATATATCAATAGTAATAAGTACATAATTTAAATATAATATAAATTAATTATATTATAACTTAATATAGAAAAATTTTAATAAATCAAATAAAAATTTTATCAATAATTATGAATCTAAATATATAAACTCAATCTTGAATATCAATAAATTTAATATTACTTAATATTAATAAATAATAAATTTAATATTATTATTAATATTCAAATATAATAAATTATTATTTAAATATAAATATCTAAAAAATATATATTTAATTTTTTTAATTAAATAAATTAATTCATGTATTAAATAATTAATTTATTTAATCAGTAGATTAAAGGAATCAGATTAAATCCGTTGAATTATTTTTTATTTTAATTTATTTAAATCAAGAATTTAACGATCAACCCGTAAACCGCTAATCCATTTGACAGTTCGACCTTCCTTTTCAAGATAATTAATTAATTTAAATTTGATTGATTGCATGTTGTCTTTTGATCATACATTCATACACGTGTTGTATTATGAGGATTGTTTGATAGATACTCCCAACCTAACTAGTTTTGGATCGTGTGTACGGGCTCACGTAGATTTCAAATCTCAACTACCCACTTCACAAATGTGTATTTTCCGTCAAAGATAATTAATTTTGAAATTGACAAAATTGCATACCCACTTATAACTCGATGAAATATATATAATTTAATCTTATTATATTTAGTAAAAATATTTATGAATTTTAAATTTTTTTACAATCACAACAATACTTTTTTAATTATAATATTTTAAAAATTAAATGTAATAAAATTCTATTTATTTTTATCCAAACTCATGAATTTAATCAACAAATAAGAAATTTTAAAAACTAAATGTATTACATTTTATTTATTTTTATCCAAATTCACGAATTTAACTAACGATGAAGGAATTTTTGGAAATATTTTTATAAAATTAAAATATTTATTTAATCAAATTTTGGAAGCATAAATGCTCTTAATCTTTCTCGATATTAATATTATTGTTAATGATTGATTTAAATTTTTAAGTCAAATAATCTAGTTATATGGTAATATAATTTTGTAATTTTCACACGATCGGGTAGAGGATCTATTATAGATTTGGCTATACTTACCAAAAAAAAAATAATCACAATAAAAATTAAAAAAATATTTTTTTATCAAAATAATTTAAACAATTAATCACATCTTAACCATCTGGGGGTAGCCTGACGATGATTGATTGATTCTAGAATATGTAACATAACTTCTGAATCCGACTTTAATCAATCATTTGTAATTTAAACGGGATATCTGAATAATAATATATTTAGTTAATATCTTTCTAATAATTAGTCGAATAAAACCTATTAATCAAGATGAAATTCAAATATTCTAAATTATCTAAAAAAAATTAATCACATCTTAATAAAAATTTTAACATACAAATATAAATCTACTGTATTGTAACATAAAGTTTTGAATCACGAGATTTAATTAATATGCAAAATGAATAAAAATTTAGTAATGTTCCTAACCTTTCTAACTTTGTATGATGTCACTTAATTGTTTGAGTTTAAATATTTTTATACTATTTTAGGAGATTTTATTAGTTGAATCATTAACATTCAAATAGATTATATTTTATATTATTTATTTAAATAAAGTGAATAAATGATTTTATTAGTTAAATCATACATGACTTATGAAGATTTTGTAGCATTGTCAATAATTGTTTCGTAACAAATTGAATTTTCTTAAGTCTTACACTATAATTTAAAAATCCATCTACTATAAACAAACAAAATTTCTTTATGGGTTAATTTCTTATTGGTTGAGATTCAAATTCATCATGCTTTTATTCCAATTACAATAAGTACTTATACTTTGTCCCAAGCAAGTCATGAGCTCTAAATACTTAAGTTAAGACTATAATAAATATTTTCTTTATATAATTAATAGCATAGTATGAATAATTATATTCCAACATACAACATGACCGAATAATGTTAGGTACTTGTGTCCATATCCCATCTCTACCTCGTTCTCAATAATGAATACATTTGTGCTACTCCTATGAACAATAAATAATAATGTGAAATGTTAGGTAGGTGACATGAAAAAAATAGAGTATGTAAGTATCATCATGCCTAAAAGTAGGTAGGTGACACACACACACACATATATATGTGTGTGTATAAATTGTATCATATCATCAAATTTTACCGATAGCATGACTAAATATACATATATAAAAATCACAATAATATTAAAAATATAGACTTTTATATAAATTAATATGATATTATTATATTATTATTTATCTAAATTATTTGCTTTAATTTTATGATTATATTTAATAAATACGATCAAATAATGTAATTTATATCATAATTATTTGTATTTTTAGTATTATTATAAAAATTAAAATATTTTTTAATTTTTAGTTTAAATTGTGACATAATAGTAACATTCAGTCATGCTTTTACAAATTTTTTTTTATTTATAACAAATACAGGAACTTAAATATTATTATCTAAATTGAATTTTGTTAACAAATACCTTAAACATTTATTAAAATTTATTATTAATATTATATTAAAATTTTTATTATAAATAATAAATATAAAATTTTTAGCAAAATCAACACCAGTTCGCAAAATTTATCAAAATTATAAGATTTAAAATTAATGATAATTGAATTGTTAAAAGGACAAACCAAGAACCTAGTATACAATCAAAAGCCAAGGGATGAATGCTTTTTACACGCTCTAAGGAGGCGCGTAAGATGACATCTCCTGTATCGGCAAATTTTAACGAAAAGAATGCAACAGATTCAAAAGAGCACAGTGACAGACACGTGTTAAAACAATGGCTTGCGTTTAGTACAGCGAAAATACTGTCTACCCCACTAATCGAACGGTCGTAATCAACGTTCAACGTAGAGTTATTATTTGAGGGCCCACAGTGCAGTTAGGATGGACGGTTGAGACGATCAGTCGTGCATGTATATTTGTCGCGTGGCGGGATTTGATTTCATGTTCATCTTGGGGTCCCACGTTTACTGATTGGTACTGATAACATCTGACTTTTCTAAGCTGGGAAAAGTGTCCACTGTTGGAGGGTCCCGAGACCTTCGGTGTACCTCTCTTTTGGGAATTACAGGGAATCGAAAGAAAAGGGAAATAATATTTAAGTCCCTAATTGTTTATAATTTTTCAAACCAATCTGAAGTGTTCTGTTTCTTTGACATAAGGTCTTTATATTATACTGAAATGACTTAAATAGCCTTCACTAGTACGTTGTGTACGCCAGTGATTTAGTCAGAATTGGACATTTGTGATATATATTGAAAATATATACCCTATTCAATGTTACTTTCCGATGGGGGTATTAATGGAGTATGCCTCCCCCTTACAAAACGGCTGCTCTAACCAACTGAACTGCGAGAGCTTATTGATTAATAGTTGTCCAAAGGCAGATCTATAATTTCTATGAAGATATTTACTTGTTATATCCTATATGTACAATAGCTCAAGACTAGTCACAATTGCAGGCCTTTGGGTCACTCTCTTGATTTGGAGCCCATTTACAAGCATGTATTGGGCCCATGAACATATAACATTATACCACCATTTTGGAAAGAGAGTGCATATTCAAGAAAAATTATTGGGTTGATATAATAGATTTACAAATCAATTATTTACCTAAAGGATAAGAAAATTTAGTTTAAATTTTATTTGTACATTCATATTAGCCCGTTCTGGATAGCACAATAATTTTTTTAATTATAAATTATTTTTTTTAGTATTATAATTTATTAATATTACAATTAATGGATGCTAACAAAAATCTACTAATCTAATAAATCATGTTAAGTGAAAGATGGTACAATTCATTTCTAAAAATTCCATTAAAATTTTATTCAAAACAAAGTAATCATGCTATTTTATAATGTGGCTTAAAGGGCAATGGGGTAATTGAAGTAAAAGTTATGGGAAAATGTTGCCTTATCATTAGAATAATAAAACGTTGAACATAATTAATAGAAATAATTAAATAATTTGAGTAAAATGAAATTAATAATGGTTAAATAAGAATGAGATTCAAGTGTAAAATCTAGGGTTAAAAAGAAAATTACCAAATATTTTAACTATTTGTTTGTTCTCAAAATTAAACTAAAGCACATAAAATTAAGCAACTTTTATATGCATTATGTTCTCTCATGAGTTAGGTGCCAAAGCATTATTGATTTATTTTTATTATATTCCTTGACTTTCATCCCGATTTTAGTTCTACCAATTATGTTGATTTTACATTTTAAAAAATAAGAAATAAAAAGATAAAATTTGAAAAATTAAATTAATGACTAAACTCTTATTTATTCTTTATAAATATATCAATTATTTAGATTTAACAATCATCATTATCTTTTTGGATTTAGGCCATGCATCTTCTTGTTCTTTCGGCCTTAGTGTTAGCTTGCATTTAGGAAAGTCAAAGGATTTAATCCATTTCATTACATTCCATATCATCTTGGATTAGAACGTTTTACCAAACTCACCAATTATGGTCCTTTAGGATTATTTAGATATATTAAATTTGTGTTTAGGAGATTAAATCACGGATTTGACTTGAATTCTCTTTTTGAATACGACGACTGCTAAACTTTTATTTTTTATTAGATAAATTATGATTTTTTATATATAAAAAAAATTATCTAAAACTATATAGTTTAAAATTTTTAAAATATATTAAAATATTATCATATTTTATATCATACTATTTATTATTAATATGGGATAATTTATTATAATGATGAACGTTTATCTTACAAAATTAAAATTTTACATTGGAATTAATTCGTCCTACCGTTTGATATGGTGCTACGGATGTAGGAAAAATTATCTCTTAAATAGCAACATACTTCGTACTCAAATTAGCAAAGAAGGGCATAATTGTTATTATTACAGATTAGAGGATTAACTTCCATTAGCACCAACCCAAATCCTAGAAAAAGCAAAGAAGGGAAAAAAGCCACTTCTGATTGGAGTTATTAAATAGAACAAAGAAGAAAAGCCCTTATAAAATAATCACTTCATAAAAGCATAATCACTTTGCTCTGTCTATTATCACATCAAATCCCATCTCGGTTGGGTCTGTAGCCTGAACTTCATAATGAATTCCATCAAGAACTCTTCTCAGCCCATATTTGGAAGTTGCATACAGCATTTTTGCTCTAATTCTCGATGCCGTCGGGGACCTAATAAAAAGAATTAATTAAGATTATTGATAGGATTTATTAGCTAAAATTGACATGATGGGAAATCAATCAGATCAACGGTCGTGATTTTCTTTTTATCTTTCCATGATTAAAATTTTGGTGAGGTGAATTGTATTCAAATGATTCTTTATTCTGCTATGCTATGCTTGTGAAATGACTGAAGTGCTTTTAGTAAAATTTTGGTGAGGTAACTAGATTATATTAAGATATAAAAAGTGTTTATAAAAGTGCTTTTAGTAAAAGCACGATTAAAAAAGTAAATCATAGAAAAATACACCCGATCTAAAAACATTTTTTTAATATATAAAATTGTTTTTCACAGCAATAAAATAAACTTTTGAAACTACCCTTAAATCAATTTTTACAATAATACATGGAATATAAATTATATATATAAATTAACTTCATAATATCGTATATTATTATTATTATTTTAATAAAAATATGAAAAAAATTAATTTGAATTAAAAAAATGTATGAAACATATGACAATAGTAAAATCTTATTATATTAGTTTATATAAATATAATTGTATAAAAATTATATCTTAATATTATTATTTTTCGGCTTTTTATATTTATCAGGGCAAAATAGTAAATAAACAGCAAATAATAATAGATATACAACGAAAATAAAATGAACCAAGTAGACAAACCATGCAATGAAGAAGATCTTGCTCTTCCGGCAGTTATCCACCGTCACAAAGTCGAAATCAAACACTGCATACCGGCAGTCGTCGCCCGGCAATGACGCTGCGAGATCGTCGTAACTCTCTCCTGCGCCGCCGACCTTGTCGACAGTGACCAGTTTTGACTTCTCGTCGATCTTAAAGACGATGTACCTATGAACTTTCTTCCATTTCATTTCCATGAAGGAATTCTTACACTCATCAGCAACCCACATCCCTGTTGTCGCCTGAAAACATTATAAAATAAAAAAAAATAATGCAAAACAAGTTGAAAGGACGAAGAAAAAGAAGGGTGAAATTACGAAATTACCATCTTAAAAGCCATAGCCATTGTTGCTTGAAGGTTTCTCCTTCTTTCCCTTTGTTGTTATGATGAAGTCGGTATGCAAATGATGGGAGTGGCAATTGGGTATTATATAGAGATGGGAATGTTTAAAAGCCATTAACGTATGTGAATATTACAAGTTTGGCCTTTCTAGATCTATGATACTCATAATTTTTTCTTCTCTTTTTATTTTATTGGGACCACTCAATTACGATGGCTTAATTAGGGGTGAGCATATATGATTTAAATCGATTATAGATAAAATTTTAAATTGAATCATATTTTACGATTTAAAAATAAATCAATACAATCTATTAATATATTACAAATCAATCTAAATCAAACCGTAAAGTACGGTTTAAAGAGATATAAATTCATGAATTATATTATAAAATTAAAGATATAAATTAATTATTATCAATTTATAATCTCTCGCTAACATTTAAGAGTAAGTTTTGTGAATAATTTTTTTAATCCATTTGTAAATAATTTTTGTTTATTATTTATTATTATTATATAAAAGATATGAAGATAAATTATATATAATTTGAGATGGTAAATAAATAGTAATAAAAATTTTATAAGATAATATTAGACGATTATTTTACGGTGTGGAATTGATTCAATTTATAATCCAAACTGCGAACAGTAGTTTAAAAAATATCAATATATAAGTCAATTCATAAATTTTTCAAATCGATCTAAATCATTAATTTTAACAGTTTAGATTGGATCGATTTAAAAATATTCATCCCTAAATTTAATTTTAAAATCAATTTATTTTAAAAATATTATATAAATGTAAGTCAAAAACTTATTATATTAAAAAAATAATTTTACCAATTCAACCAATTGATACTCAAAGAGTTGGCTTAAAAAATGTGCTTGTGTAAATTTTGGATACTCAATGATTTAACTGCTTTAAGTTAATTACCATAATGGGCATCTTCATTATAATGTCCTACGTATTTTTGGTCTCTATCCAACAACATTCCTACTTGGTAAGTTACAAAAAACTTAGTCATTAATGAATATAAAATTTAATACCCACATTCTATTTAAAGTAATCGTATATAGGGTTTCTTAATTATCTTTAATCACACCCTTTCAAGCATTAATTACTCTCTTTATCCAAACACCGCGACAATCTTTTCCAATTATCCCATATCCTTTCACTATCATTTCCAATGGTTTTGTAACTTTTTAAGTAGCATATTAAAATTATGCTGAAAAAATAAGTATTTATAATGTAATTTTGTTAACGAAGGTGGTATTTATTATGATTTTTATATTTATTATTTATAGTAATTTTTAATATTTAATATAATAATTAATAATAAAATTTAATATATTAAAAAATATAATTTATTAAATATAAAAAATTTAACAAGTATCATGACCATATTCATTAGTAAAATCCGTTTAAAAATTATGTTGGAAATGATTATGTGTAGTATAAAGTGAAAAATTATTTATTTTTTAGTACCATAATAAAAATTGCAATGACTTATATATAAAATAAATATTTAGTGCTTTTTAAGATTTAAGTATAAGATAATAAAATAAAAGATCATTTGCAATTGTAGTTTGATAACGATAAATTGTATTTAAGATGTATAGTTTAAATTTATATCTTAAGTTCAATTCTAATTAATTATTTTTGATTTAAATAAGATATTTTAACAGTGATATATTTAATTAATATTTTTTTAGAGATTAATTTTAATTAATATTTATCCGAAGATTAATCGAATAAATCTATTGATTAAAACGAAATTCGAATTCTTCCATTTATTTAAAAAAAATAAAATAAAAGATTTTTTTATACAAATATTAAATTATCATTATGATATAAAAATTTTGGTATGATTAATATTATCTATTATTTTAATTTATAACCATACTTGCAATGATTTATATCTAAAATGAATCTTTGGTATGTTTGAAAATTCAAGCACAAAATAACAAGATAAAAGATCAAAATGCTGTCATAATACTAATATTAAATTATCATTCTAATCTTAAAGCTTTGGAACAATTAATTTTTAGTACTATTATAATACCTGCGACGATCTGTATCTGCATAAACTTTTGGTACTTTCGAAGATCAAGCACAAGGCAATAAGATGAAAAATCAGCTGCAGTTTGATCTAATATTAAACTACCACTCTAACCTTGAAGTTTTGAACAATTTTACCTTAATACCCTTTAAACCTCTTTTCACTTGAGAAGAGTAGTGACTAGTGAAACACTTGCTACTAATTTACTTATAGAATCGCTAGTTTTTACCGTTACTCTTGCCCTCTAGCAATTAAAATAAATAAAATAGTTAAAATATATTTCCTCAGTTTCTTCTCTTCTTCTTCTTCTTCTTCACAATTTATCAAGCAATCTATTTCCCAATAGTAGGTCACATGGCAGACAGAAACTCCTGCCGACCAATATAAATAAAAGCTAGAGTAGTGTACGCAGAACTCATGACCAAAATACTGTTCTAAGAGTTTACCAACTCTATTTATATAATATATTCAACAATAATTAACCATATAATACAATTGGGTAAACAATAATTAACTATATAATACAATTGGGTAAGTAATTGTACTTCAATTTAATTAGCTAATGTAAGAAAAAAAGAAGAAGGAAAAAGTAGTGCAAAAACAGTGAAGTGGGTCCATTCCACTAATAAAACTATGTTATCCCAGTCTTTTATGGGATCCAGATAGTGATGAGTCTCACTTTGATTTAGTGTTTGTCTTCTTAATTTCGCTACAAAGTGAAGTGGTAGCATTCATTGATCCATCCTACCAATAAAATTATACTACTTCAGTCCTTTATTGGCATCACGATAACAAATAAAAGACAATGGTGAGTCTTTTATTTGTGTCTGTCTTCTTAATTTTACTAAACAAGTAGCATCATTTCATTCATCCGGGACACCAGATTATCGACCCATGAAGGCTTCCTCCGTTTAAAAAAAACATACACTAGGAGACCATGCACATAAACATTCCCTATGCAGATAATACCGCGTAACGGTGGTCCCATCTCGGATCACACACCCACACCCACACTTCTCCCCATCTCTCCGAAGAGTCTTTGCGTGCAAGCAAAGAAGAAAGAAGAAGAAGAAAAAGTTCCTCAACATACAAGATTCACAGCAGAATTATATGAAAAGTTGCAGAGATGTTAATGATATATATATACAGTAAAAGAAATTTCTCGGTAGAAATGAGTCAATGTATCTATCTACTACTAATCTGTTCAGGTTCTCTTTGCCAACTTGGTTTTGTACATATTCTTTGCTTGTTTTTCATATCCCCATGCTTTTGAGTTTTCCCACAAATTTGTCCAACCAAAAAAGGCAACATCCCAACAATAATCTCATAAAATAATATAGTTTTGCATGTGAAGGTGGCTACGATATAGACCTAATATTGAAGATAAACACAAGGGTAGTAATATGATGATGGGTTGAATGTGATAGAGAGAAATTAATTAAAGAGAATACAAACACTAAATTCTATGGAAATTTGGAAGCAATACGAGGGATGGAGGTAAAAATTGAGACATTTCCTTTATGTGGGTGGGTCTCTTTACTAGAAACATGGCCCGTCTGGCCCTTTACCCACCTAGAATTTTGCCATTGGAATGAAATTCTTTTCTTTGTTCATCTTATCCGAACCTCCACTTCTGTCTAAATGTTTTATGGTGAGAATTGAGAGGTTAAGGAATGTGGTTGTAATTGGTTGGATTGAGAGGTGGGTTTTGGCTCTTAGTTCTTTAGCTTCTTTTTAATGGAAGCTATTCGATTTGGTGGTGCATAGCTTAATCTGGTGAGAGCATAAACAAATTTGGTACATGGATTTGCATATTTGGTACATGGATTTGCATGATTTATAATTAAGAGTGTCAATTCGGATAAATATATCGTATTTTTATTATGTTAATGAATTTATAATATTTTTTTTGTGTTTATCCGAATTCGATAAATTTATTAATCGTATTATTTATTTTTTAAATATGTAATATAATACGATATGATTCAATCATTAACTCAATTTAATTTATTTAATTTATTTGATTAGCTAATATAAAATTTAATACATTTAATTAATAATTTATTTAAATATAAATTAAGCATCAAATATAAATAATAAAATTATTATATTAAATGATTATTTATTTAAATATAATTATTTATTTAAATATGATTATTCATTTAACTAATCTTATTTTAATCGTATTTTAAATGAATAAAAGAATTTAAAAGGTTAAATTCGAATTCGATACGATTATTAATCGTGTAACACGAATACAATTTTATTATTATTCGTGTCAAAATTTTCAAATTCAAATCATTTAATTATATCAAATTCATATCGTAATCTAAATTGCCATCCTTTTTGTATAGAATTAAGAAACGTAGTGGCCATACTTTGGCTAGAAACTCTCATTCCTGTTTGTAGCCTGTTTGGGGGAAAATATAAGGTGACACATGGATGCCCTGTCAGTAAGGTACATACAGGGGATCAGGGGTAATCCTACGCAGCTCTGTCTCAGATACACCTCGCCTTAGGTATCTCCCTGCTCAGGGAATATACAGCTCCTGGCAAATTCCATCCTGGAAATCCCTCTTCTTAGAAATTCCATGACCCCAGTGAGTTTCGTCCCAGGTAATCAGTATCCCAGAAGAATTAATGGCGCCTCAGGATTCTCATCATCTCAGGCGCCACAAAGATTGAAGCTCCTTCTCAAGCATGGCACGATCATTCACAGCACGTCTCAGGCATCCAACAGCATCAACTGAGATAAGTCGCCTCCCCAGAGACCTGGATAGCTTCTCAGAGGAATTATCTTAGACCTGGATCAGGACAGGAATTCCTACACAGAGTATCAGCAGACATGTGTCCCCTCCTTTAGATCAAAAATAGGAATGGTTGTTGACGTTTGACCCCTTAAATACACCCGTCCCATCCTCTAACCATTTTTTCAGGTGATAAAACAGTGTCAGACTTATACTCCTGTAGATGTGTCAGCGTTATTAATGAAATTCGACTGCACACTGTCCTATGTCAGACGTCACATCCTTCTCATTCTCCAATGCCAAGCCACTATTCAGGAGAAAGGCACTATATAAGACAACTTTCTTCAACAAAGATGGGGACGGACTCTCTGGCTCTCTCTCAGATTTTGAGAATTTTGATTGGAATCTCACTGGAAGTTTATACTTCAAATATACAATAATAGAATCGGAGAGAGAAAAAAAGAGCCTGATTATTATCGTTTTCAACCATTTTCGTTAGGTAGCCTTTGGGTATAGATTCTACACACTTTTCTTCCATTTCAAGTCAATTTTGGTTTTCTCTTTGTTGCTTTCATCGAAAGTCTATTTTTTTTTCCTTAACATTATTTCTAACTTAGGCATCGGAGTTTCTCCCCTGAAAATCCCTCCCGACATCACTCCATAGGTGTTTGTTATCTTTGCAGGTTTAGGAGGTGGAGCCTTGTCGAAAACAGCCACACTTTTAGTCGCTCTTCGGTGAAAAAATCTTCATTGAACAACAACCACACTTTGAGTCGCTCTTCGGTGAAAAAATCTCCATTGAACAACAGCCACATTGCCCTCATACCTCACCAACTGAATCATTTCTCGTGGGCCGTGAGGAGGATCCACGGATAATTCTTGTACCAACAGTTGGTGCTATCTGTGAAAATCAAATAAAAAGCCATTGAAGCACCGTGCGTGGAGGAAGAAATATTTTTCGAAAGTTTTCTGAGAAAATATTTTCTGCAGATTTTTCCTTAAGAAAGTTTTTGAAATGGCCGGAAGAAGACAAGGCAATGGAGACTCTCATAAAAATGCTGTTTGGGGAAGAAGGAGTGCATTCACGTGTGAATGACCCTGGCCTGGGGATGAACATACAGATGAGTTGCTATCTACCCAGGCCAAAACATTGAAAAAGGAACTCTTAAAAATCAGACTCCAGTTATCCAGAGAACCAGTCGGCTCAGGAGGGAAAGAAGAAATGTTGTTCCTTCTCGAAGGACAAAAAATCTGAGTTTTCTAAGGCAGTCATAAGGAGAAGATTCAAATTTTAGGTAAGTATGCAAAAGTACGTCCGTATCCAGGTTAACCGTCCGACAGAAAGAAAAGGCTAAAATTACGAAAGTATCAATATATAAATTCGACGCGCTGTAGGACGTTGGTTTTCCCCTCAGAATCTACAAAGGATAGAAGTAGAGAAAAAATGACAATGAAGGACACCACCGAAAGATGAATGAATGGGTGAAGGAGTGCCAATCAGCTCTTACCGATATGAGGTGTTATCTCAACAAAAAGCGTGCCCAGGAGAGGAAAAAAATAACAACTGATGATAAGAAGAAAATAGAAGACTGCATAAGAAAAATACTATAGAAAATGGGATCACAGAGTACCCCTGCTCAAGGAAAGGGATCAAAAAGTAAGGAGGTTCCTTTTTTCGCCTCCACTTCTCCCCTATCAAAGAAAATTTTATCATCACACCTTCCTGGGAAGTTTCAGATGCCTCAGATAACCATCTACTCTAGGAGGACTGATCCCTCTTCGCATATAAGCTCATTTCGAGAAGCGATGCTAATGCAAGGATTGACAGAATCACAAATATGTCGGCTCTTCTATTTGACTCTAGAAGGGCCAGTCAGGCGCTGGTATAAAGGATTGCCGCCTGCTAGCGTTCATAGTTTCACTCAACTGGTGATTATCTTCGAAAATGAGTTCAAAGAGATGGCAATAACCAGCTACAACCTGAGCATCATGGGAGATGCTCGGA
>JAVXUL010000015.1:2576691-2589608 GCA_035590515.1 Trichilia minutiflora | reverse complement strand
AAAATTGTTTATTTTAATTTTTTTATTTAATTTTAAAATAATAAATTTATTATTTTATTATATAATATTAATAAAATCATTAATATATCATTTTATTATACAATAATTATTATACATATGATATTCAAACAATTTGATTTAGTAGTTTATAATTTAAAATTAATCTAATTCATAATCTAAATTGATAATAATAATTTATAAAATATTAATTTTAAATTTTTTTAAAAATAATTTAAATCGATTCAATTAAATAATTTAAATTAGGTCAATTTTAAATTTATCTACTCCATAATAAAAAAAGTTATAAAATTAAAATTTAAAAAAATATATTCACATTTAATAAATTTAAAGAGCCCAAAAACATCAACACTTCTCCTGGGTTCGCACATTTAGCAGTCCATTTATTATTAATCTATCGTCTGACAGTGAAGGTTGGTTTTGAGACCTCAAGGTCTCATGTTTGATTTCTATCTGAGGATTTTTTCTGTTGAAATATTAAGGAAATTAGGTCAAAATTTTATTCCGTACTTAATATTATTGTGCGTAATCCTTATATCTGCGTTGAGAATCGAATTTAAGACGAATATCGTGTGATCTGTAAATACATACCTATGATCAAGATCGACGACGTGTGATCTGCGAATACATACTCATATATAGATGTCTATAAACACGTACTCATAAATATATGTCTGATCTTGAGTATAACTAAATATTATGATAATAATTGAATACGTGAATTTTTTTATATAAAAAAAAAACTATAGTATCAAATTTTTCTATATAAAAAAAAAAATCTACCGTATCAAATAAAGAAAAAGTAGTTAACTGATAAACAATATTAGCAACAATTTTTCTTTAGAGTAAAAGTTAAAAGATTTTCTTTCAAAAGAACTGTACAAATCTTCTTCACAAGAGTCATCATTATCATTAACACCGTTGGATTATTCCATCATTTAACTCAAACGAAACAGCATAATCAAGATTGTCGAAACCACCAAACACTTCACTGTAATCAAAGAAAACATCCTCTTCATCTGGAAGATTAATAGTTGGAATTGATGACGACCGTTTGGCGTGAACCGCCATGCCGAGGTTAGTTGTTACAGCGTGGGTGGAGGCGGTTACTAGTGAAAATCGTAGATCTGGGCTTTGGGATGCGACGGGAGTTAAGTTAGAAAGAATTTAGATATGATATTACAAAATTTTTAAAATACAAATTATTTTATTTATTTACTGTTAAAATATTTTTAATAATTATTGACGGTAGAGGGATAAAGGGTATTGTCACCAAAGATACCGTAGAGGATATTTGTCAACAACTGAACCATATGGGTAAGCGTTACTCACCCGTAATTGAAATGTTAAAACTGACAAAACTAACAAGAACCAATAAGCCAAAATAATGAATAATCTACACGCGCTACTGATGTGCGTGAAATGAGATGTCCCCCTGCAAATTTTAACAAAAATTGAGGGAACGGATTCAACATGAAGAGTAGAGTGACAGAAACGAGTTAAAATAATGGCTTCTGTGTCATAAAGGTAAAATTATTGTCCACATGCCCACTATTCTAAATTCTAACGGCCGATGTCAACATGGAACATGGAGTCATTATTTGAGGGCCACAATCCAATTGGGATGGACGGTAATGATGATCGCCATGCATTCAGCTTTCTCGCCTGGCAGACATGAGATCATTCGGTTCAACGAATTTTTTGTCCCACGTTTACTGATTGCGCCGACATCATCTGACTTTTCTGAGTAGGATAAAGTGTCTCATACTCTCATGTTGGAGGGGGTCCCTGGTTGGGATGTGAAAATGTACCCGAACTGTGGGGCCCACTTTCTTCAATCTAAAAATGGTTCCCAACAAAAGAGCGCGAGGAGCTCATCTTCGTCAAGTAAACGGGACGGGGATTGGGTTTCCGTCCCATTTCCCTGCCTTTCTTCTTCTTCTTCGTTTTTTTCTGGTTAAGGAGTTATATTTGAATTCATTTAATTAAAATATTAATTAATAAAATTTAAATATAAATATTATAAGTCTATTAATTAAATAAATATAAAAATATTTATATTATAAAATATAATTATAAATTTTTTTAATTGTTAGTGTACACATAATAGTGAACGGAAGAGTGTTAATTGTTGTGTTTTGACAATGTAAAATTCTTGTCAAAAACCAAAGTGATAGAAATTCACCAAACTTACAACTTAAATCCCATTTTATTAAATTGTTATCATATTAAAATTTTAAAATATAATAAAAATTAGATTATTAAATATTTTATCGATAATAATTATTAATTAATGTATAAAATATGAAAATAATATACCGTGTAAATTACAAATTCACAGTTAAAATATTTATATTTACTTATTATGAATTTAAAACACATACCATATAATTGTAAATTATTATTGTTATATTAAACTAATATTATTTGATAATTATCAAAATAATTAATAAGTATATAATTATAATAATTGTTTGGGAAGAATAATGTGAAAGACCTTGTCATGTAGCCTAGATCTAGTAAGAGATTACTAGTTACCACTTGCCAGATAATATTAATAATACTGTCAACGCCTTGAGTGTGAGGTAAACTTAAAAATAGAAGCCCAATTCGAAAAATTACTCACCTTAGGTCTGAAATACTAATAACGAAACTTAAGAAAGGAGAGAGTGAATTAGGTTATTTAAAAATTTTAAGACAAATATTAAATTTTCTCTATTATTTGAACTTCAAATAAATTGAATTAACAATCACCGTAATAAATAAAATGGTTAATATAATGAAATCATGAGAGTAAGAAAATAAGAAAATTATACGAGATATTTTATAGTAGTTCGACTAAATTAAATCTATATTCACTTTCTTTAAATATTTTTTGAATGTTCCATTATAATAAGTCTTTAAAACTAAGAGTTTAACACTTTTACACCAAGAAGATTTACACCATCTCTTCAATAATTATTTACAATTGATTAACCCTAATCACTCAAACTTAAGATAAGTGAAAAAATATCCTTTTTCACTTTTTTAGATAAAATGAAGGAATCTTTTTACTAAAAATTTACCCTTACAAATTTTCTCACCAAGAGAGATTGATACAAATAAAGTTTGATTTTCATTTTGATTTTTGCAATTGATAAATTCAAAGAAGTTTTCATACTCTTAGAAATGATAAAATAGTAATAAAATTCATACAAAAATTGTTCAAAATAAGTTAAGGCATGTATTTATTCAAAACCCTAAAAGAATAAACGTTAAACAAAAAAAAATGTTTGTTATATTCAAAACCTAGAAATTCTTTTGAATAAATCAAAAGATTGGTTCAACATAATTAAATAAAACTCTTGAGCTTAAAAGAGGTATCAATTTGTTTGAATAAATTAGAGGATTTGTTATATTGAATATGTCAATTTATGCAATTGAAAGACTTGTTTTGTATAACTAACAAGAGTATCATCATCATTCGACGAACTTTTATACTATTTATAAGGTCTGTTTGTTGAATCGGAGTCAAATTTTAACATATTAAAATAGTGAAAGAAAAATCACAAGTTATATCTTATCTTAGTTAGAATGATAAGAGATTTTCTCATACCACCAATGTCGACAATTTCATTAAAAAGTACATTTAGTTTGAGCAATCGAACGTTAGACGTATGATGACCTCAAAGGTACTAGAGATGCTCATTTTAATTATGAATGGTACGAAGAAGATGAAGACAATGCTAAAGAATGATGGTATCTAACTACTTGTAATTAAGATTTAGATTTTATAATTTTTAACGAGGTAAGGCTCAATATTCCCCTTCTTATAATAATTTCTTAATTTATTTGTTTATTTTGTGTGTAATAATATATGAATATGATTGAGTATAAAAAAATTTATGAGATTAAAGCTGAAATATTTTCCTTATTATATATTTTTAATTAATTAATTAAAATATATATATCATTGAAGGTATTTTTTTATATAATTTTTAAAATTTTTAAAATATTTTCTATAAATATAATTGTTAGTGATAAATTGAGGATAAGTATATTTCTACTAGGTCAATAGTGTGGCCTCATACATTATGATGGGAGCCGTCCTAAAATCCTTAGGACTAGTCATCCTAGTATTATAAAATCATTATCTCCTCCTCTCCTAAAAAGAATTACGTGTGACTTTATCCTCCATTGATAAGAGAAAAAAGAAGAAGGAGAAGGAAAAAAGAAAAAAATACAAGGAGAAAAGAGAAGAAGGAAAACCAGGAAGAGGGAGAAGGAAAAGAGAAAAGAAGAGGGTACATAGGTAATTTAGAAGAAACTCAAGTTCAGCCATAAATATAAACACAAACACAAATATGAACATAAAACATCTCTTAACCACCACATCATCACTACGGAGAAATCTATTGTTTGGTATACAAAAATCGTCGGAGGTTTTCGTTATTTAATGTACGAAAATCATCGGACATTTGTTGCATCAATAATAATAAAATAAAAATTATTATATATAAATTAGAATAAATTATAATAAATTTAAGTTTAAAAATTAAAAATTAAAATAAAATAGGTTATAAAAATATTTATACAATTTAAAATAAAAATTAATATATGATAATATTAATTAATAAAAATATTAAATTAAATTAATATATTAATAAAAATAAATAATATTAATAAAGATGATAATAAATAAAATTTAAATAAAAATCTCTAAAAAATTATTTAATTAATTAAATTAAAAAATTATTTTAATCAAAATCAGTCCAGAACCGAAACCAACGATTTCTAAATCAAAATCGATCCGGATCGATCCTTTGGTATTTATTTTTTTTATTTTGATTAAGTTCTATTTAGCTATAAAACCAGTTCGGACGGATCTATTTTTGATACCAATTCCAACCTTTCTATTCACTAACCCAAAATAGTTGGTCCAGATCCATTAAACATCGCTATTTACTATCTTATTCGTAACCCGTCTCGGCCATTTGAGTCATTGGACGTTTGGTGTACCTCTTTTAGAAATTTGGAAGATGGAAGAGTTGAAAGGAAGGGAAAGCAAGAAACTCTTAAGCTAAGCTATTATCCAAAAGTGAATGCATTTGCTTTCGTTGAGAATCGAACTCAAGACCTCCCGCTTACTAAACGGGTGCTCTAACCAACTGAGCTACGAAAGCTTGTTTTTTAAACGTCCATCGTTTTTAACTAATATCTATAGAACCACATCACCAAATGTATGCAAACTTCGAATTTAGTATTTTCTTTGCATGCTTACGAATCAATTTTTTTGAGGAAACATGCGTTCATTAAACTCTACAAAAATTGTTTAAACAAACGTTTCGTTTGCTATTGTGGAGTAATAATTTACATGGAGCTGTCCAACACAATGAATGTTTTGTTTTGTTTCGTTTGCTTGTATGCTTGTACGGATCCATTCAAAGGAGCAGACGCTGGATTCAAATCTGCAACTTAGTCTCACAACCTAATATCGGCTAATTATTTTGTGTTAATTGGGACAGATTCATGCAAATCTCTCCTAATAATAATTAAATTATAAAATAAGATCTCTATAAATCAAATATTAATGTAAAAGTATGCTAATCTCTAAGAGAAATTAGAATTATTAGATTTTATAATTTTTATTTTAATTTTTGCTTTTAAAACAGAATAGGAGCACTCTTTGAAAAGAAAACAAAAATGTAATAATTATTTCTTCATGTCAAACCGGAAACAAAACAAAACAAAACAAAACAAATCCCAAACATTTCTTTTGTTTAATCCTAATAACAAATCAAAATCAGACGTAGATTTTCTTTGAAGATGTTTCCTTGTCACATCGTCTATGTAGAATAGCTTAAGACTACCCACAATTGCAGGCCTTTGGGCAACTCACATAATTTGAAGTTCATTTACAAGCATGGTCCGGGCCCATTAATATGACATCGAACTATCGTACCATCGATATAAGAGATTTATGAATCAATTATTTACCTGAAGTGTCACTTAAGCTTTGAATTCAGAAAGTAATTCAGTTCCCAGATAGAACACGAAACCAGCAAGATTAGTATCCAAGACCAGCAAAAGCAAAAAATGAATTAAGGAAGAAAGAACAGCAAGAAAGAAAAGAAACAAGAAACCACTTCTTGAATAGAAACCAGAGAATCTTTGATTACTTCTTTTCTTGACTAACATTCAAGAAATTCATGCTATTCTCTGTGTACAATTGCCCACTGCCCAGCTGTTTTTATTGGTTGCTAAGGCAGCACGATGGATGAACAGAAATTAACAGAAAAACAACCCAATTCTTGGTATTTGACACATTTACCCTTAATGAACTTTTACAAAACCTTGCAATCTAGTCCTGGAAAAACTTGCACTCTGTCCCCCAACGTGTATTAGCTAAATGTTGATTCACTTTCACATAAAGCATAGGCAAATTTAGTTTAAGTAATATGTGTAAAATCATATTAGTTCGGTTTAAATATCACAATAATTTTTTTATATTATAAATTGCTTCTTTTTTTCATATTATAATTTATTAATATTAGGGCTACTAAACAAAAATGGATAAATGAACATTTCCCTCTATGTTTTTTGTTTAATACCCTGCTACTTTCTTGTTATTTTTGAGAATTATTCGTAACCACCCTGACTTTCAATTTTACCCATAATCCTCTCAAATTGAATCGAACTGAACTATTATCAAACTAGTTTTGAAAATACAAAATAATTGTGGAATATTAGAAACTTAAACTCAGGATCTTAAGGTTAAAATATATTACTATTTATTACTGTATAATACAAGATATTTAACCTTGAGGTGTTACGTTTGATTTCCACCATGAGTATTCTCCCTGTTGAAGCATTGAAGAAGTCAGACTGTAGGTTTTATCTAAAATATTTTTTCGACAAACGACGACAGATCAGTTCAGCTGGTGCCTGTATTTGAATCGATAGATTAAGGTTTTTCATGTATATAAAAAAAATTAAAGGATCATAAAAGAAACATGGGATATAATACTTAAGAATTTTGTCCATGTCATTGATTCAAAAATTATTATGCTATCACAATGATTTGGTAGTACATTACATTGATATTTTCCTTGGTTGTATTTAATATTTTTCTTCATTATCATGAGTCTAGCAATAACTTTACAAGCCTTAGTTTGTGAAATTAGGAGAAATTTTATGGAGTAATTATAAACTTGTTAATTATATATTGTCTAATCTCAATGTAAATGACATCAACTTCCTAATCCATATAATTAATAGATATATCTTTTAATGATGTTTTCTATAATAAACCATCATCACCATGGTGGTTAAAACAACCAAAATGTAATGCATTGATGATAAAACAATAAAAAGTAATTATATTTGCATGCTTTTGTTGTTTCCCTCTTTGGGGAAAAAAGGAGATCAATTATATGCGGGTAATTGAAGTAAAAGTTATGCAAAGATGTTGCATTATCATTAGAATCATAAACCCTTGAACATAATTATCAGAAAAGGTTAACTAATTCAAGTAAAATGAAATTAATAGTTAAATAAGAATGAGATTAAAGTTCCAAATCTAGGGTAAAGAAATAATTACCAAATATTTTAACTATTGTGTTCTCTAAAATTAAAGTAAAGCACTACAATTATGAAAGCTACCATATATAGAATTTAGGCAAGAAGATAAAAATTAAGCACCTTTTATAGGTGTTATGTTCTCTCATGAGTTAGGTGCCAAAACATAATTGATTTGTTGTGATTACATTTCCTTGACTTTCATCCCAAATTCAGTTTTACGAATTATGTTGGTTTTACATTTTAAATAAATAAATAATAAATTGATTTTAGGATTAATTTTTATAATTTTAATTATTGCGTTAATTAAATTTTTATATTTATAATAAATATTACATTCTTATTTATTACTCGACCAATGATTTGAGTAGCATATCGATTTTAATTTTAGGGTTTTTTTTTTAATCAGTGTGTAAATAAAATTTAAATTATTGAAATTTATATTAAACCCTTATTTGATCTTTATAATTATATGAATTATTTTATATTTAACAATCATCCTTACTTTATTGGATCGAGACTAGACTATATGCATGTTCTTTCTTATTCTTTTGGCCTTAGTGTTAAGCTTCTTGTTTGCATTTAGGAAAGTCAAAGGATTTAATCCATATCATTTTGGATTATGACATTTCACCAAACTCACCAATTATGGTGTGAAATCTCATCTAGGATTATTGAAGTCTGTCCAATTTGCCTCAAATTATGTCGTTGTCAATTGTAATTTTAATTTTTTAAGGTGTGTTAAATAATTTTACAATATCACATCGCACATCATATTATTTACTCGTAATCATGATTATTTATTTTATAAAAGAAAATTTTTATTTTAATTGAATTATTTATCGTACTAATATACTATAATGTAAATTATTGAAATTTTGGGTCTATATTTATTTATTTATTTATTTTAATATTTTAATAAGTTTAGAATTTTAGACTTTAATATACGTGAGTACCTTAAAGTCATTTTATTCTTTTGAGCATCAATAATTATAAATTCTTTAAATGATAATTTTTTAAAAAAAATTGGATCATAAAAACATTTTTATTGAACAAGTCTTCCTGAAAAAGGGGAATTTTCTCTTTTTTTCTTATTAACTTAATAGGTAATATTTATTTTATTTTAAAAATATTATTTTTAATTTATTTTTTTAAATATTTTAATTTAATAAAATTAAATATTTTTAATGATAATTTTAATAAAAAAATTTATTTCAATTGTTATATCAAATAATTTAAAATTAAAAAAAAAAGAAGCAAAACTCATGTTTTAAGTCCTAACAAAATTATCTCAAACATACTCTAATTTCATAATATTATCTTAATTTGTGCTCAAATTAACAAACAAGGGCCATCATTATTATTATTATTACAGATTAGAGGATTAACTTACATTAGTATCATCCCAAATCCTAGAAAGCAAATTAAGTAAAGAAAACACTTCTGATTGGAGTTATTAAATAGAAATATAAGAAAAGCACTTATGAAATAAGCACTTTTTAATTAATAATCACTTTGCCCTGTCAATAATCACATCAAATCCCATCTCAGTTGGGTCTGTTGCCTGAACTTCATAATGAATTCCATCAAGAGCTCTTCTCAGCCCATCTTTGGAAGTTGCATACAGCATTTTTGCTCTAATTCTCGATGCTGTCGGGGACCTAAAAAGAATTAATCCAGATTATTGATTTGATGGGAAACAGACCAATGGTTATGATTTACTTTTTTATCCTTCCATGATTACAAATTTTGGTTAGGTGAATTGTATAATCAAATGATTCTTTATTTACTATGCTTGTGAAATGACTAAAGTTTGACATTTTAACCGTATTGTGGGCTGCCCGTGTAAGCCATTGTGCCTTCTTATAAATATAAACATTAATAACCAAAATTTGTGTATAGAAAGACAATTATATCCTCACATTTAAAAAAAGACAAATAAATATAAGGTTAAAAATATTTATTTATATATCAATTTTGTGATTCTTGTTGGTAAAATAGAAAATCATTTTAAAATAATTAAAAACATTTTCTTTTGAAAAAATATTTAGTAATTCTTTAGAATAAAATACTTTTAATTAATTATATAATACTAAATTCTTTTTCTACAAAAGTGATCTAAATAGGAAAACATTCAGAAAGCACTTGAAGGATTCTCTTCCAAGTATTTTTTTTTTTAATTTTTTGATATAATTTTAATTTTTTAGTTAAAATTTTAAACTTTTCATTGTACTTTTATATATTAAAAACTATGAATAATATTTAAAAATTATAATATATAAAAAAATATGATACATCCAATCTCACTATAATAAAATTTGAATTTGAGACATTGAAAGCGTGTTTCCATAAAAAGTGCTTTTTAGTAAAAGCACCTTTAAAAGTAGATGGTCCAATTGTCCAAATCATAGAAAGGTACACCAATCGAAAAATATTTTTACAATATACAAACTTTTTTTTTTCTGACAGCAATAAAATAAAATACACTTTCAAAATTACCCTTAAATCATTTTTCACAATAAATAAGAAATATAAATTGACATAATAATATTATATTATTATTATTATTATTATTATTATTATTATTATATTTATATTAAAAAAAGAGAGAGAAAAACATGAGAGTGAATGAAAGAAAATTAAATATATAAAATATATAATAATTGTATAATTATTATATTAGTTTGTATAAATATAACTTATTTAAAAATTTATATCTTGACATTATTAATTTTTTGCTTTTTCATATTTATCAGGGTAAAATAGTAAATGAACAGCAAATAATAATAAATATTACTACGAAATTAAAATGAACCAAGTTAACAAACCATGCAATGAAGAAGATCTTGCTCTTCCGGCAGTTATCCACCGTCACAAAGTCGAAATCAAACACAGCATACCGGCAGTCGTCGTTCGGCAACGACGCTGCGAGATCATCGTAACCCTCTCCGGCACCGCCGACCTTATCCACGGTGACTAGTTTTGACTTTTCGTCGATCTTAAAGACGATGTACCTGTGAACTTTCTTCCATTTCATTTCCATGAAGGAATTCTTACACTCGTCAGCAACCCACATCCCTGTTGTCGCCTGAAAACATTATAAAATTAAAATAAATAAATTTAATGCAAAAAAAAATTTGAAATGAAGAAGGAGGAGGAGTTGAAATTACAAATTTACCATCTTGAAAGCCATAGCCATTGTCGCTAGTAAGTTTTTTCTTCTTCTTCTTCTTCTTCTTCCGACGAAGTTGGTATGCAAATGTCTGGGAGTGGCAATTGGATATTATAAACAGATTGGATTGTCTAAAAGCCATTAAAGTGCGTGAATATTACAAATTTGCCCTACTAGATCTATAATACTCTTTATTTTTATTTTTTGGGGACCACTCAATTATAAAGGCTTAATTTTGAGGTTAATCTTTTTTAATATTATATAGATGTAAGTAAAAAACTTATTATTTTAATTTTTTTTTTACCAATTGAATTAATTGATGCTTAAAGAGTTGATTTACTTTTCTTAGAATAATATAACCACATATTGTTTCTATTATTAAATTTATCATATTTTATAGAAATATTTGTTCAATATGATAAGTTATTTTTTAAAAAATATTTATTAGTGTTAGTTAACTTAGTTGATAAATCTTGTGTGTTTATAAAAAAATTAATTTAACTTAAATAAGAAAAATATTAAAAATAACCAACTCAATTATTATATAAAACTATTTTAGTGAGTTTTAATATTCAAAATAACCCTTGAGATGATGATATTGGTCCAAGAAAAGAGTTGGATTAATAGATGTGCCTCTGTAAATTTTGATTACTTAATAAATTAATTGGCATAATGGTTATCTTCTTTATAATTTTCTATGTGTTTTTAGTCTCTGTCCAACAAAATTCCTCCTTGCTAAGTTACAAAAAACTACTTGGCATAAATGAATATAAAATTTAATCCCCATGTTCTATTTTAAATAATTAGATTTGGGGTTTCTTAATTATCTTTAATCACACTCTTTCTAGTATTAACTACTCTCTTTATCCAAGCACAACAACAATCCAATTATCCCATATACTTTCATTATCATTTAAAATGGTTTTATAACTTTTCAGTAATATATTAAAAATTATGCTGAAAAAATAATCAAATCGGAAAATAAGTTTCTTATTTTTTGAGTGGTTTAGCTTTTTTTTTTGTTAATTCCGTCTACATGTAAGTTCGATTTTATCGAATGAATTTGTCACATTATAATTCAATTAATTTTATTTTAATTTTTGGTATTTTTGAATATTAAATAAAAAAATAATAAGATGAAAGATAAAATTTATTCTGATAAAATATTAAATTAATACTCTGATTTAGAAGTTTCGGGGATAGCTAATTTTATCTTCTTCTTCTTCTTTTTTTTTTAATACTATAATAAAATCTACCATAATTTATATCTAAAATAAAATTTTACCAATTTTGAAGATTCAAGCACAAGTTAATAGTACAAAAGATTAGACGTGCTCCCATACAAATATTAAATTATCAATTTGATCTTGAAGTATTGGGATGGCTAATTTTGTCCTATTTTAACATTGTAATAGTAATTTTGAAGATTCAATTATAAGATAATAAGATGGAAGATCAAACTTGCTCTTATACGAATATTAAATTATTATTATGATGATTTAGGAGTTTTGAGATGGCTAATTTTGTCCTTTTCTAATACTATAATAATATTTGCAATAATCTATATCTAAAATAAAAATTTTTGGTATTTTTAAAGATTTAAGTACAAAATAATAAAATGAAAGATATTCATATACAAATATTAAACTATCACTTTGATCTAGAGTTTTTGGAAAGTGTTGATGCAAGAAAATGTCACGGCGATTTTCTTACATCAGCAGATTTTTTTTTCTTCTTGTCTTTGAACTTGAAGCTGCAAAACAAACAAAAAATGTCCCAAGCTGTGTTCGTGCGACGATCGATTAATTTTGTGTGTGTTTGTGACTGGACTTAGGAGAGACCCAAGCTACCTACGTACCCCCCTTCCTTCCCTCTTCTCTCATTTCCTCTCTTTTGGTTCTTCTGGTCCTCTTGATTCTCTGGTCCTCTTCTTCTTCCTCTGATCTTCTCTCTTCTTCTTCTTCTGTGGTACCTCTCTCTTCTGGATCTTCGGTGCTTCTCTCTCCTGATTCTTTGGCTAGAGTGACAGTATGATAGCCTTAGGGAAGCATAGTGACAGTATGATAGCCTTAGGGAAGCATAGGGTGACTGTAATAAATGCGTAGGGTTTCACCATGATGATGCGCCTGTCACGTCACCCCCGAGTCCCCAAGTGTCTGTACCTCCGAGT
>JAVXUL010000015.1:2542578-2553555 GCA_035590515.1 Trichilia minutiflora | reverse complement strand
ACATATACATATCCACATGCTATCCTCTAGCATTATACTCATTCATAAATAATAATAAATAAGGCAAAGGGAAAGAATGTGTCCACTCACTGTCCTAGGGTGGGAAATCACCCTCTTGATATCCTCCTCGCGACGGAGATCCTCCTGTCTCAGCTGTCGCGCCTGGACACATACAACACAAGTCAAAATATGTGTGCATGATGCAATGTATGCTCATGCTACTCTCGCACCTCTCTCTTTTTCTCTCTCTTTACCCCCTCTCTCTCTAACATTCAGCTCTCACACGAACTTCATTTTAAACATACATTTCTCATCAATTTTAACACCATTAGCTATCAAAGCCATCTAATATAACAATACCAATGATAATTTAGAAAAACCCCAATTTTTAGGGTTTTGTGAACAGTAACCCTAAAACCTATTCTTGCAATTCATGCACATCAAAGGCTTGAAATTAGAAAGTAAACTGAGGGATGAACTTATCCAAGATGATAGAAGTGTTCTGAGTCCCTCTTTACTTGATTCCCGTATCAGCTACTATTCACCATCACCTATTATTCATGATTTCTCGTGAATCGTCATGTGAATCTCTGATCAGAGGGGATTCTTGGGTTCTTATGTTGATTATGAGTTTATAGGAACTGAAATGGCAAAGTTTCATGAAGAAATGGCTGAGATCAGTTTTTGAGAGTTGAGAGAGAGTAGTTCTGTCAAAAATAGAGAGAGAGAGAAAGCAAAAATTGAAAAATAGGGAAGACAATCCCCCTGCCCGACGTATAGGCTGTAAAATCCCTAAAGGTATCGATACATTTTAAAAATGTGTCGATACCTTGGTATTTTTCTCACAACGTATCGACAAGTTTGGTCAAAACACTGTTCACCAGTTTTCAAGGTGTCGATACCTTCCTCAATGTATCGATACCTTTCGTCACAAGTGGGCTTCATCTCTGTCACCAACGTGTCGATACCCCTTGCCAATGTATCGATACGTTGGGCACTGTTCACTGTTCAATATGCCTTCAAGGTGTCGATACCTTTCACCAAAGGTATCGATACCTTTCACCAAAGGTATCGATACCTTTGGCCCCAATAATAAACGTATCGATACCTTTGCTTTTGATCCTCCTTTCGAAGACTACAACTTCAATTGGCCATAACTTTTAGCTCGGATATCCGCTCGGAACCTATTATATATCAATACGAAGCTCTCACTGAGCTCTACAAAAATAATAAGAACTTTTCTCAATTGGAGATAATTTTAGGGTTAAAAATCTAGTTCTTTCTCATAAACTTAAATCCTACACCATAATCTTATCCAAGTCACATTCTTCAAGTTCTTTACCCTCTTGTGCATAATCTAATCACAAGAACATACACGAACTCTCTTAAGGGATTTATAATCATGTCCAAATGTTAAGGGATGGGTTTCACAATATGACTATTTACTATAACAAAATTGATCAAATAAAATACTATACATATTTAAGCAAGTACTGTACAAATTAAAATATCATCACAGTATGTAGAATATTCTTATTCCAAATTTTATAGGTTTAGTTCTTCATTATCTTGTGAAGAAGCTTACACACGAGAATACTCAATCATGGTAAGAGGGGATATTTCAACTGCTCAGAGGGAACTAACTGTAAGCAAAGGTTGCTTCTTATAATAGATAATATGTATGCAAGAAAGCTTGTAAATATTACCTAAGAAAATTTTAAAGCTGAAACTTTATATATAAAAACGTTGCTCTTACATCTTTTAATTTATAAGAGCTGAAGAGTTCTATTTATAGAGGTTACAGTAGATTTTACAAGGATTGGAATCCATGGATTTCAATATATTTTGAATCCATTCTTTATGTATGTGGTGTGTGATTAAAGTGCTGTCATAAGTGATGACACTTCTATGTTGCTGTCGTAAGTGATGATGCTTCTATGTTGCTGACGTAAGTGATGATGCTTCTATGTTGCTAACGTAAGTGATGATGCTTCTATGTTGCTGACATCATTGCTGATGCTAGTCCATGCTTCTGGAAGATGAATTTTTGAGAAATCAATAATTGGTTTAGATTCGCAATAAGTACAAGCATGTTGTGGATTTTTCTTCTAAAGTTTGCAAAATATTCGGCCTGATTTGTCTGTGATAATTGGGCTGATAATTCCTGCTTGGCTTTTTGGGTCTTGATCTGTGGGCATATAGTATCAATTATAAATCCACACTAATGCTCTTATGACAATATTCATATTGTCAGTCTATATATATTATCAAATAATATTATTAGGCGATAACTAATATGCCTACTATGTGATATAATTGTCCATTCCACATCACGTATGTAAGGAATGATTTGATAATTTATTTAATAATTAAATAAAATTATTTAGACAATTTACATACATTCATTAGTCATTTGCATAAAAAATAAAGGAAGCAACAAACGTATGTAAATAAAGAATTATTTCTTTCATTAATATATAAAAGGTAATACAAAATCAATAGCTTTAAAACCAACAATACGAATGGTTTCTAGGGCATACATTAACAAAATGACCCCCCATGATCTATTTATAGACATCAGGGGTAAAATTATCATTCAAGATAAATTGCTCTTCGGAGGCAAAACAGTTATTTCTTATCCCGTTTCGCATTCCGATATCTGTTTCGCTATCTGTCTTCATAGCGAGCTTTGTTTTCTACCCTAAATTCATTATCGAAATATTTGGTCCCTTCTTCGAAAGTCTTCCGCATCATCAATTTTCGTTTTCGTTCGTTTTCTATCATTTTTCATCTGATTTTTCACAAAAACGTCATAACTCCGTTATTCTTTATCCAAATTAAATGTCGTTTACGGCGTTAGACTCTACATATTATAACCATCCTACTGATCTCAAAACATTCATAAAACAATTTGGTTACAAGAGTGCTGCTTTGAAAATCAAACCGCGATTTTATCCATTTAGTCAAAAAATATCATAACTCTCTTAATATTTATTTAATTCGAGCACCGTTTATGAGATGATCATGTAGATGTTACAAACTTTCATATGATACTCACCGGTGTAAATTTCAATATTACTACAGTAACTATACCCAAATTATCAAAATATCCCTAATCAATTTCTATTTACTTCACGCTTTAATTAATATCCTAATAATACCTTTATGCTAGTATTATATAAATTAATTACTATACACTCATACAAAATTAATAACTCGACAATTAATATCCGAACATGTATTTTTTTGAAAAAGCAAAAATATACTTTATGTATAAAACTATAAAATATCCTCAAACTAGTATATAAGGTATTATATAGATGCCATGGTGCAAGAACGTGCCACATTCAGTGAGAGCATATGTGACGAATTGTACAAACCAAGTGCACGCATAGAAGATACAGACGCGTAGGTGTAAGAACTCACCACACTAAGTGAAAGCACGTATAATAGAGCATGAATTAAATGCACATATAAAGGATGCAAACACATAAACGCAAGAATTAACATGCATATATTAAATTATGAGTTGTTGTCATTTTCATAATTATTTATCATAATTTTTTCGTTATTTAATAAATACATATTATCTTTATTTGAGATTAAAAATTTGAGAGGAATAACATTACTCTTGAATTAAAAACCATAACACTTTAATCTAAATGAATAATCTCAAACATTAGGCTAGACACAAGCCCAAAAAATGTACAAGCCTTTATTGAACATCCAATGAACTTACTGTCTAAAAATTTTAGCTCTTTATTGAACAAGCCTCAAAAAATGTACAACTGATAAATGACCGTATGCACAATTTGCCGACCATCAGTTCTAACTTATTGTACAGAGAAAGAACAGATTAAATAACAACAAATGGTTTGAATTCATGGATATTTATTATACATCAAGAGTTCTGGGGGGAAATATTGAATTGTGGTTCCGCTTGATAGGCAAATGAACATAAACCTCATGGACCTCGGGTTTGTAGACCTCCCCTCTGTCTCGGTCTATGGCGTAACAGATGTAAACAGTATCAATTACGTTGTCCATAACATGGACGAAAAAACCGAGCACAACGATCAGCACCAGCCATGCGAGGATGGCAACTACGTATGAATAAATACCGAGATTGCTCACTTCCTTTATGATGAAACAGACCTGATCATGCATATCAATGATGAGGAAACACTTGGCATCAGTAAAATACAAGTGTTAAAAGAAACAAAAGAAGGCGGAAATATATAGTTCAAGCTAACACCATTTTATTTATACAAATGTAACACCTAAAGGCTAATATGTAATTCCATTATCCAATGCTTGAACAAAACTAACTAGCCTGCCCACATTCTCACAAGCTAGACCAAAATCATCGACAATTCCTGCCAAGCACACCCAACTAAGGGAATGTTTGGTATTGAGGTGCTGTGGATACAAAACTACTATAGCTCCACAACCGATGTAAAATGAAAGCTAAAATATTAAATGTTGGTTGAAAATAAGTGGATTCTATTAAAAGTTAGTGTTACTAAATACTTTTTACAACCATGCTTCTAAAGCCAAGTGAAAACTAGCAACAACACCAAACGTCTTAAAAATGTGAAACCACCAACATGATGAGTTATTGTAAGACACTGAACCTCGTTAGATACCTCATGCCAGATTGAGCAATGGCTACAAGTAAGCGGAATTACTACCAAACCATTATCTTAGTTGTCCGAAATTGAGATGACTATTATCATCCAGTTGGAGGAGAAGATCTATACATGCCTCTCCTCCAGCAAGGATGCCAAGATGTCATTCCTTGCATCACACACTGATAAAAAATTTATTTTTGACAGTTAATTTATGAGATGTGAAAGAACAGAGCTTTAAATAATCTACTCACTGCAATTGTATATACAGCCGAAATGACGAAGATAATTCCAGCTAACAATCTTGTAGAGACAGTCTCCACAAAAACAGCAGAGAGAAGATTACGCTTTAGAAGCTCATATGTCATCCTTGCAGATGTGCAGTAAGCTTCACCAGTTATTGCTGCGAAGTTGATGGTGAACTTGTTAACAAAATCTACAGCTGCGAGTAATGCATTAACACAGCACCTGAGGACAAGGTTCATAAATCCTGGAGAATCATCTTGTCTTGAACTATCAACAGCAGCACGCACAATGCGCACTGCACATAGAAGTAGTCCAGAAAGGCAAATAGTGCCTGAGGATGGACCAAATGCATTCCTGCAAGTTTTCACATGTGATTATGAGAGAGAACACAAATGTTTTTCCAATTACAATTCTTTAGACAAAACAGTAACATAGTACAAAAGGAAATGGTGATGATTCCTTAAAAGGATGAAGAACAGGCAAATTAAGATATTCAAATTACAAACAAATGTCAATATTATCTAATATGTGTAAAATTGAGCATGAGCAATCCAGGAATCGTAAATTTCAATTCAGTAGGGAGCCAGCATGATGTAACTTATCATCCAAATGTGTAAAACAAATAGCATATAGGTAAAAGCAATTATATTCTGCCTGACATGACATCCTCATTTAAAACAGCTGAAATCTCAATCTAAGGCCATTTGCTCGACCTCGTATCGTAAGCATATTTAGAACTGTCTAGATATACTGGTATGGTATGGGTTTTAAAATGCATCAGATTCATAGCAAATAGTAATCCCAGTCTGCTCCAATTTCTCTGATAATAGATCAGTTTAATGCGAGTAAAGTGAAATACTGCCGCTCTCTTTGCAGTAGTTAATCTTCATTACCTTCTCCAAAGCATTAGATTTCTTCATGAACATTGAACTTGTTCAATGCTACAAGAAATGATTTTAATGCATTCATAGCCGCATCCAGAACTTCTAAAGATTGCTAAACTGAAATCTAATTCATGCACTCTAAAAGTGAAATACTATAGATGATGATAAAACATGTATTAACATAATAACATAATAGCAGTGTTTTATAATGCCAAGCCAGAGAGTAAATTTCCCAATCAAACTTACAATACAGTTATTTATCTAACAAATAATTCAAACCATAAAATTAAGCTATATGCAAGCACAGTTGCCACCGATGTAAGAGAATGATGAAAAGCATAAAAAGGTCAGGAATTCACCTCAAAGAACTTCTTATACTCCGCCTAGGTCTCGTATCCTCCTTCAAGAAATACCACTGCGCAATAGTTCCACTAATCACATAAGCTTGTGTCTCCACCATTACGGTCAATGACCACAGCATGGTAAGAATTGCCAACGCGAAGTAAGCAGGCACCCAGCTATCTTGTTTCCAAACACATTTATACTCTCCACTTGATTCTTTGGGCACGGGCACAAATTTCCCATTAAATCTTGCAAATACCAAGAACACAACTATAGGTAAATAATAAACCACTAATCCTAGTGTCAACAAAGGCAGAACAACAAACAAGCCCAAATTTTTCGACAAAGCATCCGAAGCAACCCCAATAATTTGAATAGTCAACTCGATCCGATGCCAATTAGCAACAAATATCCACACAATAACTCCAATAATCAAGAACACAAAAACCAGTACCAAAATCCGATACCCTAAAGGAAATGCATCACTACAAGAAGAACTAACAGTACACGCAACAAACCAATAAACATTGATAAAAATTGGCACAATCACGAAGAACGGAAGCGAAACATACACAATTTGTTTTGTATAATGTTTGAGCAACAGAAGGAGAAAAAAACAAATGGGCACGCTTAAAAACAAAGTTATTACAAGGACCCATATCAAATCTTCCCAGAAGCTAGAATTCGAAGAAGACAAACTAAAACCCACAAAACCCCAGTCGGAAAAAACCGAGTCTTTAACGCAAGACTCTGAGCTGGGGTTATAAACGTAAGAAGAAACGTTACCGTAGTTAGAATTTCTATGAAAGACTCCGAATATACCGAAAGCAAAAGTAGCGAGAACAAAGAGAATGAACAGGATAACAAAAGCAATATCCTTGAAGGGTCTAGGCCCGTAATTGTAAGAGATCTGAAGAAACTGAGTCGGGTCGGGTTCTGAATGATCGGGATGGGCAGTGGAGGTGATGGTAGCAGGTTCCTCGATGGATGAAGGCGGGTTGGAGAGGAGAGGTTGCGATGGGGAAGAAGAATCGTAGAGAGATTTGGGTTTGTTTGGGTCTTCCTCAGTGCTTCCCATTTCAAGGACAGAAACAAAAGAAGCCAAAAAGCTGAAAGTTGGAAGTGCTTTATGTTTATGGATTTCGATGAAAAGAAGCTTTTGTTTAGATATTGATGTTAGAACAGAACATACATGTTTCGTTTTCTTTGTTGTGGTCTCCGTTCCGACTCCTGAATTTGAGATTGGAAGTGATGGGAGACAGGTGTTCGTCTTCCATTTCTCCTTTGTTTTTCCACAGTATTATTTTGTTTTTTCCGGGAAGAAGTGTCGTTATAATTATTTATTAATTTTGGTATTTCTGTAATTTTTTTTTAGATTAAAAATTGATTTCTGTGAATAAAAATTATTATTATTTAAATATTTCAATGGTTAAAATACTAAAATTATATGGAAGATAACATATTTACCCAGAGAGTATACTCCCTTATGCTACATTATGAAAAAATTAGGGTAAAATACATTTATATCCTTAAAGTTTGGTGAAAAAATATTTTAGTTTTATTAAAAAAAAAGTTCTTTTTTTTACATTTGTTCATTGACGTTTTACTATTGCATAAATCATGAATTTTTAAATAAAGAAATCCTTGGTGTATAGTAATAAAAATAAAGTATTTCTTAACTTAATAAAACTAAAATTATTTTTTTATCCAATAAATTAATTAGAAACCTTAAGAGATTCGTTCAAAAGATTTCATCTAACTAGTAGACTTGGTTTTCTTAAGTCAAATGTTACTGTCAATAGGTGGTGTATATAAACCAAAATAAGCAGTTGACAATGGTTTCTTTCAGGAATATTGTTGCCTTAACAAAGCTACGAAGGAACAACATTTTTTTTCCTATAAGATCGATCATGGATTCAACAAAGAGGTTAGATTCTCTTCCTTTAAATCAAAACAAATAGTATAACCTTGGTTTGAGCTTGATTTTCAATGTCATCATCTTTTTGTTTGTCATTTGACTTTACTCATTTGTCATAGTTTTTAGGCCTGAAGATGTTGCTAGTGTTGATGTTCATGGCGCCAAAGATCTCCTCGCAACCGGTCACCGGTATTTAGATGTGAGGTGGGGATCATGCAAATTTAATTCTGTCAACTTTTCATTGATACAATCCTGAATTGAAGCATTCAGATTGTAAACAATTTGTTTGCAGAGCAAATGAGGTAGTCAACAAGAGCTATGTTGACAATGCCTTGAATGTTCCTTACGTGTTCATCACACAGGGAGATAATAAATGCTGAGGTAATATTTTCTGAAAGCATTTCCCTTGTTAATCCAAGTTTACAGGTCTCTTTGGTATGGTGGTAATTTTGATTTGCTTTAGAAACAAAAATAAAAATGTACTTTTAATAGGGCTCGCATTTTTACAATACCAAACAGACCATAATTCATATGTTTGCAATCTTGTAAACAACAAAAACTGTAAGAAAAATGATTTCCTGAAAGCAGGGATATGAGCATGTGACTAACATGCAAGGGGGGTGTTCTACTTCGCTTGACGAAGGACTTGCTGGAGATAAATCAGCAGAAGAGCTATAACTTATTGCAAATTCAGGACTCGAGAATTTTTGCAGGCCTTATTTTGTGGATATGCTGGGTGTTTTTTTGAACATTATTCCTGTGCTTATGCCTCAGCAATGAATGATTACTTTGTTTCTGTGTGCTTCAAAATTAAAGCCAAGTTTGTAATAAAGTGAACTTATCAATTGCTTTTCATGTTTATAACAATTGATACTGTTATAAAAGATTTCTCATGCGCTTTTTTTTTTGATACTATTCTTTTAAAGGAAATGTCCATATCAATATCAAGAGTCATGCTGCGGTGCTGCAATTATCCATTGCAATTGCCGTTGTTCAATTAAAAGCCAAAACTTTCAATTTAAAAGCGAGGACTTCCCTTTTGTAGACTGACCATTAGATTGCATTTTTGGCTATCCAACGGTTGAGATTTTGTGACTACACCACACAGGGGCAGTACTATAGCCACATCGTTATGATATCACAACATTTTTCCGACTGATAACTTTGTCATTGTACTTCAGTTTAGAAGGATGAAGTTAAAAGTATTTTTTGACAAACTCTCTAGGAGCACTCAATTTTTTACTTATATTTGACATTTATAAATTTCATCCTACAATATATTTGACTTCAAAGTTACAATACCCTAATTCCGAGCAAGTGTTTAATATATACTTTAAAATGTTCATATTTACTTGACAGATTACATATACCAACCGTTCATCCTCTTATATTTAACAGTTAATGATCTCATTCTTGACCATCTGTGAAAACCACGATGACTCAATCCAAAATATATGCCCTAAAATCTAACCAATTTGGACGAGTACTCCTTAAATCCTCTATGAACTTACTGAAATATAGTACTTAAACAGATATCGAGTAAGAACAAAATCATTTCCTTTTCATTATTTAATAATGAACATGTTTGTATTTATAACAACAGTTGTCAGATACAAAAAGGCAAATACAATATTTCCATGAAGAGCCTACAACTGTTGGATCTATATCATCACTAGTAAAATTTCATGAAAATGATACAAAGGGGAATCAAAAGTGAATCAATTATCAGAAAACAATTAGCAAACTCAAAACGGAAAAGGTTGCTGTTGTAAACATATCAAGGAACATCATCTTTCCTCGTCCCATTTGTTCTTGGGTATCTCTCCAGAGTCCGCAATAATGACCTTCTTTCTCGGTTTTCCACTGTAGGTTCCAGCTCCACCTTCTATCACATACACGTTGTCCATGCCTTCAATAACCTTTCCAAAAACAACATGCTCCCCATCCAACCTGGAAATGAATTTAATGTTTATCATGGATAAGTTGACTGTTTTACCTCCCATCATGCATGTGGTATACACACTGAAAGGTCATAATACGTGAATACCAAGTCTCTAATTAGAGGAAAACCTTTTGGCTACTCCCAACAAATTGCAATGTCAACTAACAAATCATTGTATCTTAATTTATCATATGCCATCAAAGAACAACTTACCAACTGGCCTTGACCGTGGTAATGAAGAACTGTGAGCCATTGGAATCGGGTCCTGAATTTGCCATGGAAACAACACCTAGAAAGGGAATGGAATTATTCAAAATAAGAAATGATAGAAGCAAGCCAAAAAGGGATGGCATCCAAAATCAAAGTACATTCAGAGCTTCAGGCATCGAAAAACCATCCACAGTTCATGCAGAAAGCAAATGATACAATCAGCACACATTAAATCACCTGCATGTGAGTGTTTAATCCTAAAATTCTCATCAGGGAAGGTGCCACCATATATAGACTTGCTTTTCTTGCTATCACCACGAACTATATCTCCACCTTGAATCACAAATCCAGATATTATACGATGAAATGGCGTTCCCTTGTAGCGCAGATGTTTCTCGCTTGACTTGTTGGCTCTCTCTCCTGCAATTGAAGAGAACAATATGTACTAATTTAAATAATCGGAACTCAAATGCTGAAAATATGAAACTAGAAAGATAAGAACCCCAAAGTACCTGTGCATAATACCCTGAAATTCTCTGCAAAAAATTAGAAGGTAAAGCATTAGGAATTGGAGGAGCATGCCATGTACATAAACAAAGAGAGATCTAAATCCTTGTCTGTGCAAAAAATTCATTTTTCTGCATCATTTAAGTTCAAATTTTAACACCTTCATAAATGCCAACATATAATCATACAGAGAGAAGGCCTAGAGGATGCCCCTACTATATCATGCAGTGCAGTGATTTTGCTTGTTAGTAGAGGTTGATTCAGAAAAATCCAGATAGCCTCCTGAAGGATCTGTGCAAG
>JAVXUL010000015.1:2481324-2500650 GCA_035590515.1 Trichilia minutiflora | reverse complement strand
AGATAAACCTATTTGATAAATAATTCATTGAAAACTTTTTTTTTTTCTGTCATTAAGATTTTGGAAATAAAAAAAAGAGAGGCTGAAGAGTGAATTGATTATTAATATTTTTTATTCAGGATAATAATGAAAATAATTTTTTTTAAAAGATAAAAATAATTTAAAAAATTTATAATATCCTAAAAAACCGATGCTTAAAAAAAAGATAAGTAAAAACTCATTTTTATAATTTTTTTTGTAGAGCTTATTTGTACATTTACACACATTAAAAAAATTATTTATTTTTTTATAGAGTTTATCAAAATTGATGTTTAGCTGAACTTCTTCTTCTAATAAAAAGATAAGTTTAAAAAAAACAAGTTAAAAAAAACCAATTAAACACGTACTTAAAATTATTTTTAAGTATCTAAGAGTTTTTATAAGTTTTTAGAATACTTTTTGAGCGATAGGATATACTCTAAAGATTTATAGCGGTTATCACAATGGATGTATAAATTGAGGAGTAATAATTTCAAAACATGCAAAATTAATTATTAGTTTCATAACATATGAAATCAAATCTTCAAGATATCTACAAAAAAATCATTCTTATTTTGATCGGAGCAAACAAAACATACTCACAAAGCTGGTTTGTTTTATAATATATATATTTGACAACATTTTATGTTTGCTTTTGAAAATAAAATTAAAAATATATATATTTGACAATATTAATTTTTAGTAGAATGTATATATTTTTACATTAATATTTCATATTTAAAATATTCATCTCACAATAATTATATTTTAAAAGTTATTACGTTATATATCAAATAGAAACAATTTCTTACACTTCATAATATATTAAAGTGTTGCGACTTTAAACTTGTAATTATTGTGATATAAAAATATTAAATATTAATAAAAAAAAAGAAGTAAATTTGAGTGGAAGTTAGTATTTTTAAACATCATTTTAGTTTTATTTTTAAAGCATATAAAAAAATATTATAATTCTAAAAAAACTCTTATCGTATATTTGATATAATTGAGTTTTATTTTATTTAAAAGTAAAATTATAAAAGATATTTGGTAATACTAACTTTTAATAGGAGTAATTGTGAAATAAAAATAACTGTACAACTATAATACCTCAACACTAAACATACTTTTACTAAATATTAGATGCTAAAATAAAATTAATTATTTATAAATATTTTGGCTTTTTACAAGAGTTACATATTCTATATTTTCAACAATAATATTATTTATCTTAAAAAAATTTATTTTAGAATAGAGCCCAAATAATATAGTAGATGGGTTGGTATAAATTGATTGGATAGTGAATTTTTATAATTTTAGATATTATTTATTATATATTTTTACTATTTAATGAATGCATGTCGTCTCATTTGACATGTATTTTGAATGAAAATTTTGAAATAAGTGACATTACTGTATTTTTAAAGCTGTGCATCCCCAATTTTATTATGAGCAAGATTCAAACTTCAAATCTCTTGAACTATATTAAAAAATTTAATGAATTGATTGGACAATATAATATATAAACTCCATAGTATATATATGAATATATCATTATGCACGTTTTCATCAGACCCACGTACATAGCATGTTTGCTTAGTGTTCATAATTTTTGCTCCTCTTTCCCATTTGGTACTATTCATAGTAATGTATTCTCTTTTGGATTTTAATGGAAAAGAATTATCAATTGCGCATCTGCATCCACATCCGTAGAGTTAAGTTGCTTCGGTCTGTTGACTCAACAATTTTCATCTCATTTCAACTTTATTATTTATTCACGTTAACATTCGGATTTTAGTAACTTCACTTATGAAATAAATTCACATTTTCTATTCATAATGTAATCTATACATCGCAGATTATGAAGCAGCAAAGCTGAAAAGAAGATCATTGTTTTGCGGTGGAAAAGGGAAATATGATATGAGTTTCAACGCAAGCAATTCTTGGTTCATCTGATCCTTTTGTAAATGATGTATTGCTTATTCCTTTTGCGAAACGATTCAAATAACTATTCTGGGCTAGAGAATGGGCCAGTAGACAAGATATGGGCCTGTCCAAGGCCCAATCTTGTGTTGCTGTAAAATATGCTAAACCAATCTTATTGCTCATGATGCAATCAGATTTCAGAGAAACTGTTATTAATACAATGTGTAAAAGCTCATTATATCTCAGTGGGAAGAAAATACAAATATAGACAAGAGTGCAGTAGTGCATGTACAAGATTTCTAATCAGATATCCAAGTCCACTACATGTGGCCAATCTGAACTTCAGTTCCTTCCTCCAACAAGCCCGACAATATACACAAGGAGCTGTAGAGTTGCGGATATCTGGCCCTCCGTTTACCTACTATCTGACTGGAGGTATCCAGGCGAATGTTAGTCATGATAAGGGTAAAATAAGCAGCCAAAAGAGCAAAAGTGCTGTTAGAATAGACGCAGCACATGCAGTAAAATGCCGTGGAAGCACACCTGAGGATGAAGCACTGTTTGCATGCTGGCTTGCAATGTACATTGTAGTCTTGTTCACAAGTGGTAGCATTGCACCATCTTTTCTTAATCCCAGCAATTTTTGACTGCATATTTTTAGGCAAGATACATTTATAATTTATGCAATAATCTTGTTGTATAATCACAGAAAACAGTGTGGCCCAAATATCATTAAACATCTTGGAAAAAAGTAGGCCAGGGAGATAGAAATAGAACAGAAGGGAAAATCAGTTGTTATTGAGTTTTCATAATCCTTTGGGCACCAAAAATTAGATTTCTACTCTGTAATTGGGAGATAGTGATGGACAGAAAAGGCATATGATTAACTAGAAATGTAAACAGATAGATAAGCAGAAACAAAAGCATAAGTGAGTGTGCGAGCCACTTACATGACCATCATGCAACTTGTAATGGTCCTCACATCTGTCTAAATGCTTCTTAGGTTCGGTTTGGAAGTGTTAACAGAAAATAGCTGAAATGCAAAAGTGCTTATGCATTTTAGCTTTTTTTCGTAGTGCTTTTTGAAAAATTAATTAAAATGCTAGTGCTACCTCTGAAGCAGTCCAAGTGCTATATTAATTAGCATGTAATTATATGCTTAGTTAAAAATCACCCCTAGTGTTAATTATATTTGATCAGCACTTTTGAAACGAATGGACAAAAACATGGATAAGTGCTTACATTTCTTAATTTAGTGCTTATGTAGTGCTACTTAACTCTGCCAAACCAGCCCTAAGCATCCATTTCTAAAGCATATTACAATGCAAAATTCATCAGACTCCATTTTGACGACTCCACTTTGACTGAGTAAAAAATAATGCATGCAAGAGTGAACAAACAAACACACACACACGTGAATGCTCATTGCATGCACAAGTTCAACATAATATGTCTTCCTCATAACTCATTGATAATAGATTGACAAGCATCAGTCAGCAATGGACAAGAGACTAAGAACAAGCAAAAATATTTAACAAGAACTTTATAACAATTTTTCAGCATATGCCATAACTCGTGGAGATTTTCTTAAAGTTCTAAAAGGTGCACTGATGCCTAGGTAGCTACATGATATGAGAAATGAGCAAGTACCATTACAGCAGAACTCTGCTGCCTTGTTTAGAGAGTCATACTTCTCAGATGATAAAATATCACACGGTTCGATCAAGTAGCTGATTCAAATTCCAATTGTTCATTCTTCACAGATGCACCAAAAAGGAGGAAAAGAAAAAAAAAATCATTTTTCCACAACAGACTACCTATTACAATTTACAAGCAGAGATCATTCCATCATTTGACAACATATTTGCAAACATGAAATTGAGCCAGCATTGAATCCATTGAGTAGGCAGAGGGTAAAACCTCTATAAACTTAATAGAACATTCTTAATTCTCAAGACATCTATTTGAAATATTGACTTTCCCACATGAATCAAATAGCTAGCAGAACATTCTTAATTCTCAAGACATCTATTTAAAATATTCACTTTCTGAATCAAATACCTAACAGAATTTGAAAATAAAGAAACACCCATTTTCGTATAAAAGAATTTTGTAACCACTTGAATCACAGAAAGAGACATTCTAAAACAAACTGCTACTAGTCAGCTTAATCAGAATTTTTGTTCCAAATGACAGCAACACGAATCCTGCAGGGAAACTTTTCAATTACTTAAAAGCTAATTTATCCGGTTGATTTTGATTTAATGAACAAAAATTTCCGTTGGGTTCTAAAATGGCTGGCTTTAAAAAATATATAAATAAAAAAATCAGCTCCATTATGTTTGTGCATGTTATCCACAAAAAACGGCGAATTTGCAGCCAATAATTCATACAACGAAATGACAAGTTACTCCCACATATACATGGACCATTCAGAGAAAAAATTATGAAACAAAATCGTAATTTCACCTGGTATAAGGCGGCGGGCAAAATACGATCTCGTAGTTCGCAGAAGCACACGTGTAGGTACTCGTTTTGTCGTCGTACGCATAACTATACGAGCGTGGGCATGCATATTTAAAGAACTGGGAATATACCGAAGGCGCACACGTGTCAGGCGTAGCGTACGCCTCACTACAACAATACCTAGGATCACCAAAAGCCTCACACGCGCTCCTACATGCTACGATTCTGCCCTCATCCGCACGCGCCACTCTCAAATCCCGAGGGCAAGCGCCGTTCAGGTCAACCAAACACCCAGTTGCACCGCATCCGCCGCGTTTACCTCCTTTAGGGAAGACAAGCATCGGGAGATTATACCCGTCGACTAAACTGACGTCGTAAAAGTCCAGGCCGTCGGCACCGTTTAGAGTGAACTCCGCCAGCGTGGCGGGAGGCGCTGCACCTCCTCCGGAGCATTCCAACTTTCCGGACCCGCAATCCCCGGTAATACAAGAAAATGTTTGATTGCTGTGCTGTAAGCAGAGGGTTCGGCCCCAGATACGGCCGGACCATAATTTTGGAATGGTGATCGTTATTGATTTTCCGCTCCTGAGTTCGAAGCCGGTGGTCGGGAGTTGCGGAGAGTTGGCGCCGGAGAGAAGTCCCGGCCATACAGTGCGGCGGCACTTGTTGACGATCTTGAAAGAAGCTGGCTCTGATTCTACGATGACCCAGATGAAAAATAAATAAATAAATAAATAATTTTACGAATTCAATCCGGTAAAATGAATTTAATTACTTACCGGAAATAAAAGAGAGGCAGAGAAGTAAGACGAAAGCAGCGGAGATGAGCCGGCGACGATGATCCATTAACATTATTGTTTGTAGAATAAGAAGAAGAATTACATAAAAAGATTGAAGGATTGAAAGAAAGAAGATTTGGGTTCTCGAATCTTGAGTTTGTGTAAAGAACTTTACTTTTCTTGTGAAGTGAGGAGCAAATGCTTGTGGTTACTTTCCATTTTTAATTTTTTTCTTTTAAAACTGTACTCGTAATTGCCTTTCTTTTTTCCCTCGCTTTTGTGATTTTTTCTGTTGTTAACCGTTGACTCATCAATTCTTTTTTTTCCAAAAAAAGCTATTATTAATTTTATATATTTTATGTTTGAATTATAAAAAAAATAAAAATATGCAAACTCAAATAATATATAAATTATGTAAAACTAAATTGTATTTTTATTATTTGTAAAAGCTAGATATTATAAATTACAGTGAATTTATGTCCACATTACCTACTTGAGTAAATTGTATTTTTATTATTAGTAAAAGCTAGATATTATAAAATTACAGTGAATTTATCTCCACATGTCCACATTACCTACTACTCAAGTTAAGAACTTGTTACATAGCTTGAAACAATTAATAATTTTATAAGCTGTCAAGTAAAGTGTAAAGTTACTATATGTAAACTTGATGATTAATTTTCAAGTTATTGTATACTATAGATATTATTTGGAGATGAATAAAATATTTAAAAAAAAATTAACACCTAAAATTAGGAATGTTTTTAAAGTATTAATAATTATTTTTTTTTTTAAAACCCGAAAACTCCAATTGCTAGCCAATATATCGGGAGACTCTGTCAGGAGGACCCAAACCCTCGACTGCCCTTGAGCATCACCATCAAGACGGAGCCCAGGCCCTTAACCAAACAAGCGCCCAACTCAGTTCCCTGGCACCCAGGAGACTCTGTCAGGAGGACCCAAGCCCTCGACTGCCCTTGAGCAGCGTCATCGAGATAGAGCCCAGGCCCTTAACTAAATAGGCGTCCAACTCAATTCCCTGGCAGGTGGTATCAAACGGCCAGATAAAATCAGGACTGCATCAAACTCTTATACTTGAGTGCACTCCCAGATGTTCGAATCCAAGACCAACACGAATGTCTCCAGGATGGACACGAATGTCTCCAGAATGGAACCACCATTCATCATATTAAAAATTAATAATGACACTTTTTAATTAGTTTATTTATATTTTGGATTTAATGTTAATTTTATTGAAAATTAATATTATCAAATAATTTTTAATTTTAGTTTCAAAACAGGACAAAAATACCACAACTCTTTTAAGTCGTTAGAATGACCTGTACACTAAAGCCGAAACTTTGGTTTCAGCAGGTTTATTTTTCAGGGTAATACTTCAGATACAAGTAATGCTTGTTTAAAAACGATAGCATAGGTGCCCAAATTCTAAAAGAATAGTGCGAATTTCATTTATCTGTATCTTCCCAAAAAAGAACTATGCTTTACAAATCTTTCACTCAAATCTCACAAGGAACAGAATTCTCACAGAATCTGTCATACATAGATACATACATACAAAGCAAAACAGAATCAAAAACACAAAATACAACACTCAAATGTATAAATTAATATCCCAAGAATGTAAAGGAGAAACCGAGTCAATTACATACATTGTTAGAAAACTATGCTTGCCATTGAGACTTCAACCAAATTAATCGCCGTGGTCCCTTAATTGTCATGAATGCAATAGCATTCTTATCGTCTTTTAGAACATTGACAGCCTTTGTAAACTCAATGTCGTCCAGCTCTTCCAAGTTCTGCAAATCCTCCAGACACTTCTGATACAAAGTTTTCTCACTTGATGAGTTTCTTTGTGCAGCTTTGAATGTGACTGCAGAGAACATCTCGTACAAGGCATTCTCTAGTGTCTCACTAGCATTATAGTATGTTCTTTTCTTGCGGCCCAATGCTGTGATAGCTAAGTATTTTCGTTTCTTTGGTTGTGTGTCATTTATTCGAATTATTGAATCAGAATCAAGAGTACCATCTACTACTTGTGTAGGTACATTAGTAGGCTCTGAAGATTGAACAGTCTCTGTGTTACTATGTCCTTCTTCGGTTGCCACAGGTACCCTGCTTGGAACGTATTTGCTGTTTGCTCTTTCTCCTGTGCTGAACACAGTCAGCAATTGCCTGAAACACTAAAAATAGCACAAAGAGATTCAAGGAATACCTTCAAAAATGATGGACATTTGCTTATACAGGGGAAAACTCTTGCGTCGGAAAGGTCTTGCTTCAGTTCGTACCTAAAATAATTCGTTGTAAGCTTCCTCAAATGGATTAGAAATAATTTGTACAAAGGAAGCTACATAGTACATACCGCAATATAGCTATCCCAAACTTTATCATCAGCTACAACCAATTGCCTACTTTCATCCCAGGCAAACCCGGTCTGACTAAGCAAGGTCTTAACAACACCATAATCTTTCTTCATCACATTGTAGCGATTCTTTATCTGATTCTCCTCTAAATTCAAGCCAAACTTCTTATTAAATTCACGGGTAACAGATTTAATGACATCATTTTTAAATTCATTGTAGGCTGTTCTTCCACAATTATGTTGCTCAATAAAAAGCTCGACCAAATATGCATCACGAGATGGTGTCCATTCTGCCTTGGGTCGACCTAGGATCCCATCTTGTGCTGCAGACATCTTTCCTCCGTTCACTAAAAAATAGAAGATGGATGACAACACCACAAATGATAACAACATAAAAAAACTACCATAAATCAATGTATATATAATAACGAGCATACAAATGACACATTCCATACCGTCAACTCCAAAAGTGACACGGAAAAGCTACTAACATTTGGAATTTTGGATGCTTTCCTGAACTAGCTGCAAAAAGGGTACTTGAAAAAGTAATTAAGCATGGTGAATTACCAGGAATAGAACCTAAAAAATAAGACAAAACATTTGAAGTTTCGATTTTTATACTCTATTAAATGAATCACTTTCAAAAATACTCTCTTCATAACCAAATATAAATCCTTTTGGCTTAGTAAAGTATACAGAAAAGTAGATACACAACAAACGACTCTCATAATCTTACCTCCAATTCCTAACTAAAACCCAATTTGTGTTAAGAGAACAGCAATAACATAACACAATAAAGCAAAATTTTTTGCCGCTTAGTGTAATTTAGATTAAGCAAATAGAATAGAGAATTACTGGCAATACCTGAGAGACCAATCGGAGATTTACTCTTAAAAACGACGGAATCTTCGGCGAGCCAGGAACGGTGGATCCGCCGGTGCTAACGTGCGCCGAGATGGTTACCAATGCTCGGGTTAAGAACAAGAATGTGAGGGGATAAGTGAGTAAAGTCCCGCGCGGTAGTGTAACGTTATAAATGGCGGTGCTATGTGATTCGATAATCACCTGCCACGTCATAAGATATGGGCTTTTTGGGTTGTTGAAATATTGGGCCTTAGGCCCAGCCTAATTAAATGTTTATTTATTTAAAATAAATGGTTGATTTGTGTATTATAAATTATGGATTTAAAGCACCAAATTTTGCAATTCTACAATTGGCTACTATTTTTTTTTTTTTTTAAATTTGGGTTTAAATTTAAAGGATTCAAATTTAATTGATAGAGGGTGTAAATTTATGATAAAATCTAAACAAATTACAAATTTTTATATAAATTAATAATACTGTATTATATCATTACCTTATGTCAAAAATTTTATGAAAGTAAAGAAAAATAAATTATAAAAAATATGTAGTAATAATAATAATAATTTATTATACTAATTTATATATTTAAAATTTATCTAATAATTTGCATCCTAACATTGTTATTTACAAAAGACAAATTAAAACTTAGCTCTATGCAACACAATGTTGTACTGCTACCGGCCAAGTTTAATATTGCATATAAATAGTTAGAATAAAAAATAATTGGTGTCCCATAATCTCATGTGGATATACAATCACCTTCATTTGATTGATAAATAATTGTTTTAAACAAAATAGATTTCTTGTTAAAAAAATGTTTATCTTGAAAGATTATATATATATATATATATATATATATATATATATATATATAATTTTTAATAATAATTTCTCTCTAGATATTCTTTTTTTCACTAGCTAGACATGCAAATAAGTCCATAGTAATTCAAATGCCAAGGGAAAATCAATAATACATTTTTGAAATTCTCTTTTTGTGCTTTGGAATAACCCAATGCCAGCTTTATTGTTGTAAAACCATGGCACAAAAGTAAGATTGACAAAAAAATTTTCAGTATAGGATTCTTTGTTCCAAAAACTTGCTTCCCAAGATGATAGCCATAAAAAGAAGTCAATATGATTGTGTTTGTTGATAATTATATAAATTGCATTAAAATTCAAAAATATGGGAAAGCTAATATAATGCTTGCTAGCTCTTTGTTAATGGAGTTGACCCTTATTAATGAGGAAATGCAAGAAAATTGACCCACTTGGTTTAATATTGTCTCAAGTCAATGCAAGTTTTAATTATCTCAAATCTCTTTTAAGTACTAAAAAGAAAAAGTGCTTCTTCTCTATCATCATCATCATCAATCAAAACACACACACAAAAATGGACCCATAAAATTTGCTCAATGTAAAAAAGAAAAGAGATATACATATGGGAAAAAGCTTGACCAAATTGGGGAACTTTAATCATTGTCCAACAGAGAAACTAGATTTTTACAATTATCTTATTTTATCTTCAATAGAAAGAGTAAATTTAAAATATCTACAACTACAAATTGTACATATTTAAAAATTTTGAATCTATTTTCAATACAAAATTGTTACATATACAAATTTGTACACAAATTTATCTAAACAAAAATGATGTTATACTATTATTGGAGTATGTTGATTAGTTTGTATACATAAAAATACTTTTGTATATATATATATATATATATATCTTAGTTAAGCATTAAGATTTTAGCCTACATAAATTTTAAAATGTTCATAGATTTGAATGAATTTTCACAATTTTGGGTACTGGGATAGAGACACATGTTTGAGTTTAATGGATTAATATAGTACGATGATTTTCTTTGGAAAAGAGAGACAATATCCGTTAATTAATTAATTTGGTCATTGTCGATGGATGTTGATATTCGTCTATATATAATGCAATTCGAATAATTGTTTGAAGAAATTATTGATCATAATTGGTTGACATAATAGAGCGTGATATATTACAGTTTGCAAAGGGATCCCACCATTTTTATTAATTAGCAGGCCTGGCATGCAATATCTCCATTGATATCCTTAATTATATATACTAGATTGTTTTGTAAAAGCATATTGGATATGAGTGATACTACTCAAGATATCTGGGATATGATTTTGTTGTTAGTTGGTTAATCAAAATTATGAAGAAAAAAAAATCAATGATTTGCTTCTGTCTTTTTTTTCTTTTTTTTTTTAAATGGTCTCCTACCTTGATGTGTTTCATAAACAAAATTTTAGCAGGATTAACATGCCATGTCTTGTTTCACCAACATTATAATTGTATATTCTACCAACAATTTTAATATCTAAAACTTTCTTCAAGTTGATGCTTATAAATTTTATTTCTATAACCCATTAAGATTTAATGGGAGTAAAATGGCAAAATTAAAAAAAAAAAAAAATTGCTAAGTAAACTCAAGTTTAAATATTGTTGAATGTTTTAAGATATATGTGGTTGAATTGTGCTATTATTTTTATATTTTATAATTAGAAATTGGTCAGCTCATGTTAATTTTTTTATATTTTATAATTAAAAATTTACTAAAACATAATTCAAATGGGTATATTGAAAAAGGACTCAGAATAGTAGAGTTAATAAAAAAAAATCACTTTTTTTTCTTTCATTACTAAGAGAATATTATGTACCCACATTCGATGTAATGGGACTCAAATTCATCCCACATGTATGAGAATAAATGTGGCTTTCCATTTGACTGATATGTGATATTCTGCTCACGTTAAGGTTGAAGAGGATTTTGATTGGGTTTAGTGACATTATTAGGAGAAATTTAATGAAATTATTAGTTAAGAAAATGACCTAGGAGACTGACAAAGCCCGTAGTAAAATTAGAATACAAAAATGATATAATTCATAGCACTCTTCCATATTGTTAATTGCTTCCAAAACATGCGCAAAAGGCTGCATTCAGCAAATGGGTCATAGAAAATTCTCATCAACAACTTCACTTCATCATCATCAATAATCATCGATCATACTTACAAATTCAATCAATGATATATCATCAGAAACTAAACCCATCAAGAGTTTTTGGGTCTCTCTTAAGGTTCTAACAACAATATTAATAATTTCAAACAAAATGTTAGTACAAAATGAACAAGCATGCAGAAATATTTATGCTTTATCTGAGCAGTAAATGCAGTCAAGGAGACACAATTTACAGGCCATTGCTTGTGTTGTTTCTGGTCCCGAAGGCCAGAAAGCACGAGTTAGCTAACAAGCTCTATGAATATGTTGCACTGAAACAAAACAAAACAAATAATAAAGCTAGCTAGCTAGTAACATACTTTTTAAAAATGTTTTCAGCTTTGGAGAGATGGATTTATTTTTATTTATTTATTGTAAGAACGACAAACTCATTATGAGTTGGAATGGATGGAAGATTATCTCTCTAGGTCATGACTTGTTCAAATTCAAAAAAGAAAGAGACCTATGAAAGAAAAAATTGGGGGGCTTATTATTAAGACTCTGTAAAGAAGAGGAAAGAAGTGGAAATTGTTATATTATGGTTTTTTATATTGATGTCCCTAGTAGTTTGCACTTGATACATAGTGGCACTTCATTTCTTTTATTAATTTATTGTTTTCATATGCTCCGTTTTGGCTCCCCTAAAGGATCAAATAACAGAAAAGGGAAAAAATCCCACAAGCAAGAAAGTATAAATATTTTATCGAAATTTGTTAATGCAGGAATCTATTTATTTATAGGGTATCATGGAAGAAAATTCTGCCCTCTAAAAGGAGATGCCTTCCCAAAGGCACATGATACAACAAGTTCTTATGTGCCCTTGTATGTGAGCTTCTATTGTCCATATGTGTCTCATGTAAATTAACTTATACATTGTTTCGATGAAAATGTATGCCCTAAACTATGAATAAAAAATGATTTTTTGAATTTGGTCTTTTAATGGGTATTTGCCATGTGATAAAAGTAGCTTTCTTCTTCTTGTAAACCGACCACGCCCGTTTGGTAGCAATCATGCGGTCTATTTGGTAATAATTTCTTCTTCACTCTTTTCATGGTTGCTTAGTTGATTTGCTTACAAATTCTCTTTTCTCGATTATTAACTTTGTCTTCCCCTATGGACATTGTTCTAATAAAAATAGCTTTGAAATTTTTGCCATAGGAGCCTTCAAATATTGAAACAACAATTATTTGAATAAATTGATAGTTGATTCATCATTTAAGTAACATGCAATGGAACCATTAACTATACAAATTAAATAGTTCATTGGATGAAGAATCCAATGTACACTCTTACATAAACGTATTTAAAAATAACATCTTGTGATTATTTATAAAAATTTTAGAATAATATTACTAACCATTGATTATAAATATAGTCAGTTGATCCGCAAATTTAGGTAAGTCAAAAAATTTTAGAATATATTAATAACCATTGATTATAAATAGTTAGTTGATCGATAAATATTAGATAAGTTTTTGTTCAAGAGAAATTTATTATGTACACCATTAATTGGATTTAAGATTGTAAAAAAAAATCAAAAAATCTTTAAAGATATTATGTTACGAGTTTTTTAATTCACAATGGATTGTATTATTTACGAAGAATCTAAATAATATGCATATAGAAATTTATTATATTTTTAGAAATGTTATATAAAAATTTTTGATCTATCATAAATTGTATCTGTCACGTAAAATTTAAAATTGAGCCGAAGACTTATAATATATGATTTTCTTATAAGTACTATTTGAGAAAATTTTATTAAACATCTTAATTATGAAGTAGAAAATTTTTAAATTACACAAAAATTAATAATTAGTTATATATATATATTCTCTTAAAAATACGTATAAATTAAAAATAATTCATGCTCTTTTATAATTCATCTCAAATCTCTTGTGTAATTTAAAAAATTTACCAATTAAATTAATTAATATTCACAATATTAAGTTTTTATTACTATTAGAATATTTGTTGAACTTTAGGATATTAAAATAAAATTTTAAAATAATAATAAAGGTGGCATGTTAAAGATTAATGAAAAGCTATATGAGGGTAGATTAGGAAAATGAAGAGTTGTAATAATCAGCTCGGGAAACGGGGATACCCGCTCGTGCGGACAAGCCATTCACAGTATTTAGATAATTATTATTAATTTTTTTAATTTATTTATTTCCTTAATTTTTTTATTTTTTAATAATTATGATTTATGAGCTAAACAACAGAAGCTTAAATTAACAAAAAAGTCCTCAAAAACAAGAATATTTCATCAAAGACCACAAAAATTTTCAACGCTTTTCCGCTCCCCAACCCAAAAGCGGATTTACTCGCACCCCTAAACCGCTGTCTCTTTTGCATCCCTTTCAGACACAAGTCTTGTCTTCAGTATATATATACCTCTACTTCTATATTCTCTTCGTCACCTCCATTTTCATTCTATTACAGTCTTACTGAATACAAAAATCACAGTTTAGCTTGTGACCAATAGAGAGAAAAGAAGAAGGAGGAGGAGATGGCGGCAGAGAAGGTGGGGGAGTCAGTGATTGTTGGGAATTATGTGGAGATGGAAACCGAAGGGAAGCCTACGAACATGAAGACAAAGTTGTCTCAGTTCTTCTGGCATGGTGGTTCTGTTTATGATGCTTGGTTTAGCTGTGCTTCAAATCAGGTTTGCATGAAATCATATGTTTGACTTCTGCTTATAAAACAGTGATAGAAATTCTTAAGTTTGTAGTAAATTTATCTTGTTTTGTGTTTGTGTTTGTGTTCGTGTTACAGGTGGCGCAAGTTTTGCTTACTCTGCCATATTCATTTTCCCAGCTGGGAATGCTTTCCGGTATTCTCTTTCAGCTTTTCTATGGCTTGATGGGAAGTTGGACAGCTTATCTCATTAGCATACTCTATGTAGAATATAGAACTAGAAAAGAAAGAGAAAAAGTTGATTTCAGAAACCATGTCATTCAGGTTTTAAACATTGTTCTTCCTTTGATTTTCATCTACTAAGTTTCTTAAACGATCATTAATGTTTAATCTCGGTTTTCAATCTTGTTTCCACAGTGGTTTGAAGTTCTTGATGGGCTACTTGGAAAACACTGGAGGAACGTCGGTTTAGCTTTTAACTGTACTTTTCTTCTGTTTGGATCTGTCATTCAACTCATAGCTTGTGCAAGGTATTGCTTTTATCTTTATCCTCATTTTAAAAAATTAGAGCTTAAAGAATCTCAATTGTGAGCAGTTTCTGCAACTGGGTTTTGTTTATTTTCAATGTTGCAGCAACATATATTACATTAATGATAATCTGGACAAGAGAACTTGGACTTATATCTTCGGAGCTTGTTGTGCAACCACAGTTTTTATTCCTTCATTTCACAACTACAGAATTTGGTCTTTTCTCGGCCTTGTGATGACAACTTACACGGCTTGGTATCTTACCATTGCTTCGCTCGTTCACGGACAGGTAATTACATAGATATGTATATCAATTAATGGCTCTAAACTAATGCTAATTATTTCATTATTTCATTAATGGGTATTTAATATTTCAATGTGCCTAGATTGAAGGAGTTAACCATTCGGGGCCAACGAAGCTGGTGTTATATTTCACAGGGGCCACAAACATTCTCTACACATTTGGGGGACATGCTGTCACAGTGTAAGACAAGCTTCCATTTATAATTTTCTGTCTTCTACGTTATGTTCCAAATTGAATCTGGTCTTGGATTCTGGTTAAAAATAATAAATAACATGAAAAATGCAAACTTAAGGGAGGGAAATGACTATACATACACTTCTGTGGACATGATCTGGCCATGTTATCTAATGACAAATCTCTTTTATGTGAAAGCATGAAAACACTAGATTATTACAAGATACTTTCTCATTCCCAAATTGCCCTTCTTAAGCGTGGGAAGCAAAAAGTTTTGTGTTTCTTGGGAAACCCTACTTTTTTTTTTCTTTCAATGTATAAAGCCAATGAGCTTTTGCTTTGAGGTCCAGCTTGAGTCTTGACCAATGAATGAATAAGCCCAGGTGTCTGATCTTTCTTGGGATCTTTTTCCTTCAAACTTTGAATAAATTGTTTCCCATTTGTAGTTAATATCTATGACGTTGGGTTTTATTATTAATTGTCTGTTGAAGATGAAATTTGCCGTAATTTTGTTGGGACGATATCTGCAGGGAGATTATGCACGCAATGTGGAAGCCTCAGAAATTCAAGGCAATATATTTACTAGCAACTCTGTATGTGCTGACACTGACACTTCCATCTGCTGCGGCTGTGTATTGGGCATTCGGAGACATGCTTCTCAATCACTCGAATGCTTTTTCTCTACTCCCAAAATCTCCATTCAGAGATATGGCTGTCATTTTAATGCTCATCCACCAGGCATGCATACATACACATCCATAATTACCGTACATGATACATGGACTTACACACAAATACCTGAATATATATGTATTATTAATACATTTTCTTTGCTCTCCATAATATGCAGTTTATTACATTTGGATTTGCATGTACGCCGTTGTATTTCGTATGGGAGAAAGCCATAGGAATGCATGAATGTAAGAGCTTGTGCAAAAGAGCAGCAGCAAGATTGCCAGTCGTCATTCCCATTTGGTTTTTAGCAATAATCTTCCCATTTTTTGGCCCAATTAATTCCACCGTCGGATCTCTTCTCGTCAGCTTCACAGTCTACATCATTCCTGCTCTTGCCCACATCTTCACCTTCAAATCAGCAGCTGCTAGAGAGGTAATAAACAACTAATCCAAAACCTCAAAGTTTAACTAATTACAGTAAAAATGAAAATGATACTTTTCTCGGGTCAGAACCGTCCAAAAGTTTGACTGAGATTAATTATTTTAATGGTTGGATAGAATTACTGAATATTTATTAATTAACAAGAGTAAAGAACAAGTAAAACAGTAACGATGGCGTGTGGTCACAGTCCAGCAGACCAGTTCCTGGTCCTTCTCCTAAGTTGATAATCTTTGAGATTTAATTAATAGGTTCTGCTGCCCTGTTTAATAGTGTACTTAATATATCTGAGATGTAATTAAATATTTGCTGAATGTGGTGTAAAAAGCACAAGATTTATGATGCCAAATTAATATATACACGTAACGGAATAGTTGGATAGATATTGGTGCTTATACATAATTTCAATTTTTTGATGGACGGCTGTGATGTGATGCAGAATGCAATGGAGCAACCACCAAAGTTTGTGGGCAGATGGGTAGGGACGTACACGATCAACGTGTTTGTAGTGGTTTGGGTTCTTGTTGTAGGGTTTGGATTTGGTGGGTGGGCAAGCATGACAAATTTCATTCGCCAAATTGATACATTTGGGCTCTTTACTAAGTGTTACCAGTGCCCACCGCCTCCATCATCTCGGCCACTCAATGCCACCGTAGCTCCTACACCTCTCCACCACCCCACCATGAATCACACTCATCACAGCCTTTGATGTAACATTTTCTAACTCCAAAAACCTTCACCCACACGACCACACAAATTGCTATCCATACTTTATAACAATCATATCTTGTTATGTCAACCGTTTAAAATTTAAGATGATGGACGGATAAGATAAGCTTTTGCATAAAGATAGTTGAAATTGAAATCCTATCAATATAATGTCTTTCGCAAGTCATTATAATTAGTAAATTTCTATCTATACGTCCAAAATAAACATGCCATGTACCCCATATTTTCCATATCTTTCTCTTGTTTAGCTTTAGTGGCTTTTGGTATGCCTTTGAGAATGAAAAATATGGTAATGCAAAACTGAAATTTGTACTCTTACTAGTTATGTCGCCAAATGCTTATTGATATCACTCAGTTATAAGAAAGACATCTCTCTTTGAGATAAAAGTTTTCTACTATTGGTGAAAATTGAGCATACCCTCTTCATATGGGTAAAGGGATTTATCATTGATCAATTGTAGGACACGTTATTTTTAAATTGAAGTGAACACATTATGCTGCAATATAAAATTTAAGAAGTCTACACATTCAAGATTCTTCCCTCCTTATACACAAAGATAAAATTAAAAATTCTCCTTAAAACACATATTCTATGTTAATAAGTCTGAGCCTGTCTCTAATATGTGAATCTAAAAATCAAATTCATGTAAAAATTATGGTAGAAAACATTAATAGATCCTAGAACTATATAGGAATCAACACATTATAAGAGAGACCAAATTTATAATTCTTCTAAACATAAACTTTGCTTAGAATTGAGTTAGGTTATGTATTGTAAAAGTTATAGTGGTTATTAAATGATATTACTATATATTAAATATTAATAAAAAAAATAAACTATTATTAAGAAACAGTATTTACCAAACATTTTTATTATTATGCTTCCAAAACACATCAACAGAAGCCTTAGTGTTTTACCCTTTTAAAGAAACTGTTCCCTTCTAAGGGTGTTCATAGATTTGTGATGGCAGAAGAACAGCTTCAACACGAATATAGCTCCCTATTCATAAAGATTCCAAAATCCGAAAAACTACAGCAATGTAAAAACAAAGCAGCTTCATGATTTTGAGACCAATGATGCTTTTTGACCACACTATATATGCAGCTATGTACTATACCATACTGTTAAAATGGCAGAATTAATTATCAATTTTCACTTGGAAAATTTTAAATCTCATCAATATCCCACCTCCCTTTACCCTCCCGCTTTGGATTAACACAGGACTTTTGAAAACGATAACTCATGCAATAAAGCTATCGCTTGCAGAAGCAGCTAGCAAGGGAATTAAATAGTTGAAAATTAACGTGAAAAGCACTTTTTTCCCCCGTGCTTTTTCATGATAAAAGATCAACAAGACGATGGCTAATAATTGAAGAACAACGAAAAGAATATGTATGCATGTTTATACAGACATTTATGCAAACAGTTTTCTTTTCTTTTCTTTTCTTTTTAAGTGTGTGGGAATCTAATAATAATCTTTCAGTACATATCTATGGAATGAAAGGAAAAAAGTTTTGTGTTAAAGATGCTGAAAGTTTCCTCTTTTATAGTAATGATAGAACATATGCTCTTTGTAAGAGCATGCGATTGAAAGTGACCAGAGAAAAATTAATAAAGGTTTATATCTTTTCAGTTGAATGAAGCTAGCCTCCATTGTTCCTTCAATATTTTTTCTTCTTCTTACATTATTCCTTGTTTTATTTGCTTAGTAGTAGACATAAAGATGGGAAACGTGCCCTTTGGCTGTGTTGCAGGATCAAACATATTTAGGATTCTAGACTCTATTCACACATTTTTTAAATACAATTTTAATGGAATTTTATCACGTCCCAACCTATAAATCTCAACAATTGTTATAAACTCCTAATAAATACTCAATAATTTTTTAATATATCTTGAGAGCTAATAAGACCTTAAAAAAAACTGTTTCCAAAATCAAATATTTAAATATTTTCACATAGTTTCATCCAAAACATCAAGGCTTTAAAAAATTTCTTAATCAGTCTCAAACACTTCCAATGTTCAAATCATTTTATAAATCATTCATCAAAGTATTTTAATATATAGTCAAATAAATAAAAATAAAAATAAAGTGGTCTACAAATTCGTTTACAAACCATGAAAATAAATATCAAAATAATAGAATAACAAGCAACCCTAGTAGATTCTGAATTTTAGTAGGTGAATCAATTCAGACGTATACCTGTTACCCTCAGATCCTAGAGGATCACCACCAAGTTAACGCACTCAACTAGCTTTATCACACCCGTGATTGTACCCTGAGGGTATGATAGTAACTTCCTTTTCACTTTTTGTTCATGCATTTGCACCCATTGAGCATTTCGATTGTTTGCTCGTTGATTTTCGAGG
>JAVXUL010000015.1:2445757-2457099 GCA_035590515.1 Trichilia minutiflora | reverse complement strand
ATGACCAAATTGACCAAGTATATATCCGATTGGTTTTATATTCTAATCTTAAGATTAAGATATCGATTTTATGGTAAAGTTTAAAATTATTTAAGACCTATCTTGATTTAAATCAAGATTATAAAATCAAGAGTTATATATCTTGATTATTTTGTCTATAAAAGAAAACAATATATATTAAGTTAAAAAAATAAAATATTTTTTTTAAAGAAACACTCTATCTGAAAGAAGAAAAATACTACACTTTGCCTGACTTCTGAGTTTTATTGCTTAAACTCAGAAGAATTGATAGTTGAATCCTGGGAGACAGACTCCGTTGTCTTTCAAGCAATTCGGGAAGGGAAGAAATACTATATTAGGATATTACACTCGTGCAAATCTCTATCATACGTTCTGTAAGATTGATTTTAATTTTACAGTACATTATTTAAAAATTTATTTTATTATTGTTAATAAACCTTGACTTTGATTGCTGTAATATCAACAATATGTAATATTAAATAGTTATGCATGAATTTATTCACTGACTTGGTAGCTTGTTCCTCCTTCTCATTAATATTTTTGTGGATTGAGAGTCTCACATAAGAGATTCAAGTAGGTAATAAAAAAATATTTTTTGATTATAGATTTTAAGCTTTTAACAATGTTATACAATAAGATTTTTCTTTTTTAATTTAAGAAGATTATTGATATGTAAGATTTGATTCTTGAAATAAAGGTTTTGTGTTTAGTAGATTCAATTTCAATCCACTATGGTAAGAGAAAATGATCAAATTGGCCAAGTATATATCCGATTGGTTTTATATTCTAATCTTAAGATTAAGATATCGATTATATGCTAAAGATTAAAATTATTTAAGACCTATCTTGATTTAAATCAAGATTATAAAATCAAGAGTTATATCTCTTGATTATTTTGTCTATAAAAGAAAACAATATATATTAAGTTAAAAAAATAAAATATTTTTTTCAAAGAAACACTCTATCTGAAAGAAGAAAAATACTATATTTTGCTGGACTTCTGAGTTTTATTGATTAAACTCAGAAGAATTAATAGTTGAATCCTGAGAGACAGACTCTGTTGTCTTTTAAGTAATTCAGGAAGGAAAGAAATACTATTTTAGGTTATTACACTCGTACAAACCTCTATCATACGTTCTGTAAGATTGATTTTAATTTTATAGTACATTATTTAAAATTTTATTTTATTATTATTAATAAACCTTGACTTTGATTACTGTAATATCAACAATATGTAATATTAAATAGTTATGCATGAATTTATTCACCGACTTGGTAGCTTGTTCCTCCTTCTCATTAATATTTTTGTAGATTAAGAGTCTTGTATAAGAGATTCAAGTAGGTAAGAAAAAAATATTTTTTAATTATAGATTTTAAGCTTTTAATAATGTTGTACATTGAGATTTTTTTTTATATTTAAGAAGATTATGGATATATAAGATTTGATTCTTGAAATAAAGGTTTTGTGTCTGGTAGATTTAATTTCAATCCAATCTGGTACGAGGAAATGACTAAATTGGTTAAGTATATATCCGATTGATTTTATATTCTAATCCAGAGGCAGACTGCGTCAAGGGCTAGGCTGGGCTAGCCTCCAAAATATTTTCTATACTCAATGTAAATAGCTCAAATTGAGATTTAAAAGCCTGTTCCCCAAAATTATTTTTATACATAAACCAAAAGTTTAAAAACAGTTCAACAAATAATCTGAAAGTTTAGCCTCCAAAATTCCAAAAATTGATTTTAAAAAATAAATTCACATATTAATTTTAATTACAAAAATACTATTGTATATATAAATGATTTTAAAAAAATAAATTTTGGTTACCAAAATCTTTCTTTCTTTTCAATTATTGTCTCTTTGAGGTAACAATTAATAAGTGTTAAATTTTTATATAGTGTTGTTAAAATTATTATTCTATTATTTTAAATTTTTTTATCTTGTGTATTTTTTTAATAGTTAGGGCTTGTTATTTAATAGAGATTAAATTCAATTAAAAAAATATAATGATATAAAATTTTTATATGATGAATGTGTGCTAAGTTTAACTTAATTAGTTTTCTTTAAACTAAAAAATTTTAAACTTGTAATGTAATTTACCAATAACAATATATTATAAATAACCCCAAATTAATTAATTAATTAATTATTTAATAATAATAATAATAATAATATACATTTAGGGAGAGATAATTTTTTCATGTAATCTAATTAATGGGTTAGAGTTGTCTATCTTAGTTGTTGCTATATGTTAATTTTTAATATAATCTTTTTTTTTTTAAATTTTACTAAATATACATGATATATACATATGACTTAAGTTTAACATGTGTGAATGTTGTTGTAACACTTACAGAAATTATAATGAATTATAATATAAAAAATTAGTTAGTTATAGAAAATATAAATTATCAATTTATTTATTTTTTTAATTATGATAAAAAAATTCTTAAATTATATATTATATTATTTTAATAGAATATATCTTATTTTTTAAGTAAATTATTTAATTATTTGTTATTGTAAGTTACAATGTTAAAGAACCATTTAATCAAGTCGAGAAAAACACCCCCAAGTGATGTGGTTTGATGGTGAAGAGGATACGTTGGACGGTGAGCTGTTTTATACTCGATTCCTATCTCATAATTAGTAAAATTTAATCTGGTTTGTACATAAGTTCTCGTATAATCTCATTAATATAGAGAGATTATTAAAAAAAGTTGAGAAAAACTCTCCTTTCGTTTTTTTTCTGAAATAGATGTCGATCATCAAGTGGAACAAGTTGTGATTTTAAACTATAAGTAAAAGTATTATTTTAAATTATATACTTTTAAAAATATTTATTAAAATAATCATGTTAGAAAAATTTTAATAAAATAAATCAAAAATATGATTTTTAAATAATAATATCATCTAAAAATTTTAAATTATATATTTTAAATTATATTTAAAAATATTATTTTAAATTATATTCAAAAGTGTCATTTTAAACTATAATCAAAAGTATTATTTTAAATTATATATTTTTTATTTCAATTTTTTATGAGCATATTATTATTCAAAAAATATATTTTTAATTTACTTTATTAAAGTTTTTCTAATACAATTATTTCAATAAACATTCTTAAAAATATAATGATTGTCATACATTTTTCTTCTTTTTATTAGTTTTATATTTATTTTTTTAAATATAATTTTTTTATATTATTATTATTTATATTATATTAAATATATTACAAATTCAATCCATCCCTTAACATATCAGAGAAATAAGTAGTACAAATACATTCGTCTCTAAAATCTACTTTTGTTTTAGTAGTAAATTTGGAGTATTATAAAAAATATAAATAATAGAATAATTCAATTTTCTTTTATTTTTATTAAATAATTAAAGGACAAAAATTATATTAATATAATTTTGATGACGAGAATATTATAAATAATAGAATTAATTATATTTTAATAATTGTTTCAATCAGTTGCAATCAATCTAAATTTAAAATATAAATATCGATGTAGATATGAAATTTAAAAGCATGGATGAAATTGAGGCACTGGACATTTCTTACAGAATATAAATTCTCACACCTGTCTAAAATCGCCCGCCAATTAGCGAAGCTCTAGAGCAACACGCAAGCACGCACAAAAATTGATCTATTTCTCCAAGAAATATCTCCGGGTTAGGGTTTAAAACCCGGAATTGGAAAGATGACGAGCAAGAAGAAGAGGAGGAGGAGAGAGGAGCGACCCACGATTCACCCGAAAAACAAGTACTCCGAGAACCCGCCTGATTTCGCTCTCTTGGCTTCTGAATACCCGTCTTTTGAGCCTTATGTTTTTTATTCTCGCGATGGTCGATCAAGGATTGATTGGACCGATTTCAACGCGACTCGGGAACTGACCCGGATCTTACTGTGTCACGATCACGGCCTTAATTGGTAGTTTGGCAACTTATATGTTATTTGTTCGGTTATTTTTGTAGAATTTGAAATGGGTTTCTGCTTTTAGCCGAGTTTATTAATGCTTTTATTGGGTTTGGCACTGTTCAAGTGATGATTCTATGCTGTAAAGTATCGACTTTTTGGTTGTAGTTTTATTGCTATCGAGTTTGAAAATGTAGACGAAAATCGCCTCTGATAATTTGAAGTCATACTGTCAGTCGTAGTGGTAACACTGTTTTTTAAAATTAATGGCTGTTTGAAATACAATGGAACCTGTTGGCTCTGTAACTTCTGTTCATTGAATGCGCTATGAATCCCATAAAAGTTGAGTGATTCTTATTAGTAAGAAAAAGGAAGCGAGAATGTTATGGACTTTGTGGTGACCAAACAGAAAAATAGGCTAAATTAAGCCAAATTATTTAATTTGGCTGTCGGTGATTTCAACTATATCAAGTATCAAATATCAAAATGGTAGCCATTTCTTTTTTCCAGATTTGATAGCGTACTGGTTTGTGCTTAAAGGTTTGTGGTAACCTGCTTTGTAATTCACCTCGTGCATGCTACTTTACTTTGTGGAGATAGTGTCTTGAACCTAAACAATGCATGAAGTGAAACAATGCATGAAGTGTAGCCGTGTTGGAAGATGGAAGTTTGGTTTGTAATGTTTTAGTTTGAAAGAGACCCTTTGTTATGTCTTTATGTGTTAAGCTGTGATGAATCATGTCTATTAATACTGAAAATATTCTCTAAGTTGTTTTCTTTATGAGGCTGATGATATCGAAGATTGGTGTTTGTGGTTATTTTAATATGAAGTGAATCTTCTAGGTGGATTCCAGATGGGCAACTCTGCCCCACAGTGCCCAACAGGTCCAACTACATTTATTGGATTGAAGATCTTCTATCCTCTGACATCATTCCCAAAATTTTAAGCAATGGTGATAAAGTGAAGGGTTTTGATATAGGAACTGGAGCAAACTGCATTTATCCCCTTCTAGGCGCTTCTCTTTTCGGATGGAGTTTTGTTGGGTCAGGTAATATTGCTGAGATATGTCTAATGGGAATATCTGCAATTTATTTGTTCTCTAGCAAAAGCCAATTTGAGTTTTGATGTTGTTGAACTTGGCTGCAGATATGACTGATGTAGCCCTGGAATGGGCAGAGAAGAATGTTACAAGTAATCCCCATATTTCAGAACTAATTGAAATTAGGAAGGTTGAAAGTTGTGGGTATGTTCAAGAATCACGTAATGGTAAGTCAGTAGAGGATGAAAGAAATGTGGATATGGGTGGTCATGTGGATGAGGAGGCAGATCCTTCAATTTCATCCTCATTGGAACCACCTATTGGTGCAAATAGGAGTTATCATGGACCGCCTATACTTCTTGGAGTTGTCAGGGATGGTGAGAAGTTTGACTTCTGCATGTGCAATCCTCCATTTTTTGAGACCATGGAGGAAGCAGGACTGAATCCAAAAACATCTTGTGGTGGGACTCCAGCGGAGATGGTTTGCCCTGGTGGAGAAAGGGCTTTTATCACTCGTATTATTGAAGATAGTGCTGCATTGAAGCTAACTTTTCGGTATGCTTCCTTTATGCCCACCCTACTAATTTCATTGTATCTAATATTAGCTGTTATATATCATACTTTCTTTTAGGTGGTATACTTCGATGATAGGGCGGAAATCAAACCTTAAGTTCTTAATATCAAAGCTTCGTGAAGTTGGAGTTACCATAGTGAAAACAACTGAATTTGTCCAAGGCCAAACTTGTCGATGGGGCCTTGCTTGGTCTTTCACACCTCCTTCCAGGAAAATAATATCACCTCAAGTAGCCGAAAAGAGAAACTTGTCGTTCATGCTTGAGGTTTGGTTATCGTTTTCTATAGTTTGGTTTAACTATGTTTGTTACTTGTTTTTCTTTTTCAATGTCAGGATGCTTATGCAGCTTGATTGTGTAATCTTGAATCCATTGGTTTTGCCACAATAGAATTACAGATCATGTGGGAAAGTCAATGTTTGCATGATTGGCAATTATTGGACAAAGTACAAAATTTGTCCTTTTGCCAGTTTCAAATTTAACTTTTAATGTGAATTAGACTCCTGTCAGAAAATAACTATTGCTGAGTCAAATGATTTTCAAATTAAACCTTATCTTCCTTATATAAGATGAAGAATATTTGGGAAGATGGATATCCCTTGGGATGGATCCAGAAATTTAAGTAGATCAGGCTGAGCAGAGTTGGGCTCGGCTATTTGGGAAACTTGTCCGGTTTAGAACCTGGCTCTGCTCCCCGCACCCTTTGATTCTGGTTTGTTTCCTCTCGTTGTTGGAGTTTACTAGGTCCCTAGACTCTGTCAGTTGTGACTTCTGATACCTGATATTGAAGTAAGAGCAAGCGAAATTGCCTGTACTATATACTCTCCCATTTAATCAGATCAGAAATGGGCTCAATGACTCTTCATTTAATACAAACCATGTACATTTGACATGGATCTGATCTACTTCATGCACACGTATTTATATGGTTTCAAAAAATTAAGTTTTGAAGTTTTAACAGCATTAATTTTAGTGTGAATATATGTATGTATGTGTTGCTTTGTTTTTCTTACTAAAATGACATTTGATGGTTGAATTTTGTATTTGTAGGGTGTTCAACGGCAATTTAGTGCCATAGATGTATTGCAATCCATTGAGTTCTTTTTCTCTATTCGTGGTGCATCCTGTAAATTGAACACCTCTTCATTTACTATTGATGTAAGATTGACCACTGCTGGATTAGTCTTGGTGTCTAATTTATATTTTTGTATTTCCAAGTACTTACATGCAGTATACTCTTGTTTTAATAGATCACTGTATCAAATGATCGTTGCAATGCAATCCTGAAAAATGAGGTAAATCATGTTGCTGAAGGTTCCACTGGCAAACATTTGGAAGAGACATCCAACGGTTCAAGTTGTTTGCATGTTCCTACAAATTTATGTTTTCAGATAATGGTATTCTTCTGCCCATTCTGGCTTGAATAAATTGATATCTATTGTTAGAAATCCACATATAATTTAAGAATCATTTTTACAGGTCTTTCAACAAATCCCTGGTACTCTTTTAGTGAAAGGATCACTACAGCAGAGAGATAGCCCCCTCCCAGGTTTTTACCTGCTTTTGATAGACTTTTAAATGATATTCTCACTGTGGTGCTGAGAGAATCTATTTTCTATCGCATCCAATTGTGAAATCAAAGAAAGTACCAGAAGTATAATTTTCTTTTCTTTAGGAGCTCATTCAACTATTCACGGCATCTTATTCCATATATGCGAGGTTTACCATGAGATTCTGTCTTCGGGGGCCTCTTTTCTCCCCTTCCAATTATACCAATACTAATTCATTTTGTTATTATATGGCAATTATTGTTAATCCTTATTTTTACCATTTAGACTTTGATTATGGCTACCCTAAAGTTTATTGAGTTCTGAGCTATTTTTTCTGCAGGGTTGTTCTCCTTAATATTCGAACAATTGGAGGAAAACTTGAGGCATAACTTTTGCAGATAGAAGACCAGTGCCAGTTATTCTAGTTTGATCGGGCAACAACTTTTAAGATTGATAAATTTGCTGCTCAAATAATAAAATAAGGAGATTCTCACAAGTTTTCAACAGATACTGTCAAGATCTTGATTCAAATAAGGCCTATCAAGTTTGAAGAAACAGAAGCATATCATTTTGAGATGGCAGATTTATTTCGTTTTAGCATTTTCCTTGTGATCTTGTTTTATTAAATTCTCTTGTAGACTACTTTATGTTATATTGTCGTTTTCATATCATTAACTGAGTGGCTGGCCCTTTGTGATTATCGACAAAACCGTTCTTTTTTTAGTACCTTCCAAAAAAAAGGGGGAAGACATGGTTAGTGTCATATCTTTGAAATTTTATGTATTACCATTTCATTTCTTGTCCTGTAACAATATACAGTTCATGCTATCCATCTTATTGTTATTAGACGTGTATTTATAGCCTCAAAATGCCAGAGTAATTGAATAAATTTAGGTCATATTTATAACTGTTGTCCTCTGTGTTTAGCTTTAAAACATAATAATAATAATTAGCGTTAGCTGTATCTTGACATTTGGTAATTGTCATTGCTGCAACTGTGGATTAAAAGCTTCCATTATTCCAAACATTCTTTAAATATGATGCATTGTTGCACTGGAAACATATTTTCAGGTTCTAAATCCAATAAAATTCCAGGAAAGTTAATGAAAATGAATATCTCGACTTAATGCCAGTACCTTCTTATTGTCTTCTGTTTCATTATATTGCAAACAGAGACTGTACAATCCAATCAAAAACCATCAAATGGAAAAACAGAAATTAATTCTATTTCAAGCCTAGCATAAATTATAATTACCATGAAGGAAAATCTCATTAGTTTTCCCTTTAATGCTCGCATGGGTAAGCCCAACGCATGCATCAACAAAATCCTCATCTATGAAATCCGTCGAGTAGATCTGCAACCGACCAGCACATAAGCATTGATTGATAAACAGCCTAGCGTGTAAGTGAATCGGACCTGTTACAGGTTTAACAGACAACACCGGGTTATCTGTCTTTGGGTTGACAATGTTATCGATCCTGTAAAAGAATTTTCTAGACGAAACAGGTGGTTGCTGACTCAAATGTGCTTTATATTGGTGTCTATACAATTATCCATCAAATGCCCGGAATTCCATAGGGGTCCGCTTGCTTTAGGCTGAGGCGAATTTCTCGGCTTCCATACACAAATTATTCTCTTTGGTAACAATTCTGCATGGTTTTCCAAATGCATGATCATCCTGATGAATCAGAAACTGTCCAAGTTGTTCTTCCAGGTACTTGTCAAACTCAGGAGGATCTTGGTGTCCAAATTCCTCCCGGATTTCCAGGATTATAATCTATGATTGTGTCTCCAATAAAAACTTGATGTTCTGGATCACAACATCAACGCTGTATGTCAACAGGATTCCATGACAAACCCGACGATCCTCCCGAATCCTGATATCAAGAAGTCGATTTCCTTTCACAAGCTGCTGATAGATAGGTAAGTTTGGGCACTGAGCAAAAGGGCGAGGTATGAAAGGAATTCCAATCTTGTTGGTAGCAGAATCATGAGTTCCAGGCCACACAATCTTGTTTATATGAACCTTCTCAGGATTCAATCCAGCCATCCAATTCTTCCTCTCTCCAGATCAGCACCAGGGAAATCAACACAGAAGTTTTGACAGAGATCACTGAGAATTTTCTTTTCTGTTTTAACAGCTTTACGCCTCTTCTTATGCTTAGAAGCTTGAGTACTCATTTCTTCTTCTTCCTGTTATTTCTTCCTTTCTTTCCTCCTGGAAATGCAACAGGCTTTGAAGAGGAAAAAAGATAGGGTTTAAGTTTAATAATATGGAGCTTGATACATAGCATTATAACGTCAAAATTGATGGAAAAGAAATTTATTTATTTACTTATTTTTTTGGTTGTGGGGATGTTGGATTAATTTGCATAAAACAAAACGATAAGACTATTTAATTTATCTTTTCTTTCTGTAATTTGTTTTTGTTCCTCCAAAGTTGTTAATGATTTGGTGAACTGTTGAAATGGAAAATGATGATGTGAACCACGTGATGTTGTCTTCAGCATTTTGTGGGCCGTCTTGATTGCATTATTTTTTTTTGTAGAGAGTTTTAATCGATATATTTGCTGATTGGTCCACTTGGTTTGTATTGCCACCTTAATTTCTATGGACAATATAAGTCTTACCTACAATTACCCTTATCCAATTAATTTATTTTGTTAACATGGATCACATGATAAAATATTCCATGCTTAACATGCTAAACAATTTCCCACATTTTATATATTTTGGCGAAAGGGATTATTTCATTGAGGTGGTTTGAAATTTCCCTTGGAATATTATTACTGTATCTATAATTTCTTTTTTTGAATAGAAAAAGAATTAATCAATCTAAGTCATCATCAAAATTCAACAAAACTAAGACGTCACATCTTTAACTAACCTGTCAAGAGGCGTTGGAATGAGTTTTTTGGGCACAAATCCTCTGACGATTATTCCGGATATGTTATTTAAAATAAAAGAAAAAAGAAAAAAGAAAACCAATTTTAGAAAGACTTTTCAGTCCTATTTTCCCAAGCCTTTCTTTTGAATTTATTTTATAGGCATTTAATGGGATACAAAGTCTTTCTAATGTTTAGCACCTCATTGTCAAGTTTCCTTATGCCGAACTTGCACAAGCTTTGTGGTAAGACGTCCAAATCGCCATCTACCCTGAAGGAGTCACTTGTTCAAAATTATAAATTTCACATTTTTTTTTTCGTGTAAGTAGAGACCAATAACCTTCTTTTAGATGCCTCTTTTGTTGTTTTTCTTTTAACAGATGTCTGTTATACATTTTCAAGGTTGACCGATGATTTACTTACCTTGTAAGAAAAGAATGTCTTCGATATATACAAATGATTATTTTTTGTTCTGTCAGTTTGGCGAGCTTTTTGTCAATAAGTGTTGTTGCTATTTCTATACGTCGAATGTATAGTATTTACCTAACTCGTTCTTTTATTGCTATAGTTTATTACGTCGCCTTTGAGGTTGGCATGGCATCCAATACTTTTGACATGTGGTAGTCATAAGTATAGACGTGACAATAAGAATACGTACAAAAAATTATACTTATAATCGATATACCACTCTAATGAAATAAACAAATTAGAAAAGAACCAGTCTCACTCTTACCAAAGGTTTAGGTTTGTTCGGACGTGGTGGGGATCATTCAGGCTCGATATCATCATAAAAATAAAATAAATACATAGCATTATATGGCGCTTAATACATAGCATTATAACGTCAAAATTGATGGAAAGTTGTGGGGATGTTGGACTTGGATTTATTTGTATAAAACAAAATGATAGACTATTTAATTTATCTTTTCTTTCTCTAATTTTTTTTTTGTTCCTCCGAAATTATTAATGATTTGGTGATCTTTTGAAATGGAAATTGATGATGTGAACTACATGATGTTGTCTTTAGCTTTTGTAGGCCGTCTTGATTGCATTATTTGTGTAGAGTTCCACTTGGTTTGTACGGCTACCTTAATTTCTATGGATAATACAAGTCATACAAGGCGTCCGTTACTTTTAACATGTGACAATCATAAATATTGTTATCAAAATCGTGATTTTAAACAGTAAATTCAACGATTTTAATAAAAAAACGATTTCGATTTTACTTAAAATCGAAAACAGTAAAACAATAAAAATATTTAACCGATTGTGATCGATTTTGATTCATTTTAATCGATTTTATTAATTTATAAAAATATTTTAAATATTTTATTATTTATATATTATTA
>JAVXUL010000015.1:2433983-2445657 GCA_035590515.1 Trichilia minutiflora | reverse complement strand
TTATTAAATATAAATTATAATTAACATGAAGGAAAATCTCATAAAAAAATTCAAGGAAACACAAAAACTAAATCGAGATAACATAAATCATCTCCCTCGTAATAATTACATGAATGCGGCATAATATACACAAACCCTTAAGCATCATAATATTTTTTACATTACAAACACATCAACACACAAACAAACAAGTGAACAATTGACCCACTAATATGCAGAAACTTGAACAATTTGCGAAATAAGTGCAAGAAGAAGAACATCACAGAAACTGCAGAGATATTCCTCAAGCTTTCCCTTCGATCCTCGCATGCGTAAGCCCCACGCATGCGTCGACGAAATCCTCATCAATGAAATCTGTCGAGTAGATCTGCAACCGATCAGCACATCCTTTAGCGAAGCATTGATTTATAAACAGCCTAGCGTATCCATGAATCCGATTTGTTACAGGTTTAACACACAACACTGGGTTATCTGCCTTTGGGGTGACAGTATTCTCGACCCTGTAAAAGAATTTTCTCGACGAAACAGGTGTTTGCTGACTCAAATGCTTCATATTGCTGTCGAATTTCGTAGATGGCAAATCGGTGTCGATCCAATTATCCTTCAAATGCCCGGAATTCCATAAGGGTCCACCTGCTTTAGGCTGCGGTGAATTTCTCGGCTTCCATACACAAATTATTCTCTTTGGTAACAATTCTGCAATGGTTTTTCCAAAAACATGATCATCCTGATGAATCAGAAACTCTCCAAGTTGTTCTTCCAGGTACTTGTCAAACTCAGGAGGATCTTTATGTCCGAACTCCGTGCGAATTTCCAGGATTATAATCTCAGACTTTGTCTCTGATAAAAACTTCTTGATGTCCTGGATAACAAGGTCAACGCTGTACGTCAACAGGATCCCATGACAAACGCGACGATCCTCTTGAATCCTGATATCAAGAGCTCGAGTTCCTCTCACAAGCTGCTTATAGATAGACAAGTTTTGGCACTGAGCAAAAGGGCGAGATATGAAAGGAATTCCAATCTCGTTGGTAGCAGAATCGTGAGTCCCAGGCCACACAATCTTGTTTACATGAACCTTATCAGGATTCAACCCAGCCATCCAATTCTTCCTGTCTCCTGGGCGATAATCAGCACCAGGGAAATCAACGCCACAGTTTCCACAGAGATCACTGAGAACTTTCTTCTCTGTTTTAATAGATTTACGCCTCTCCTTCTGCTTAGAAACTTGAGCACCCATTTCTCCTTCCTGATGTTTCTTCCTGGAAATGCTACAGGCTGTGCAGAGGAGAAGCGATTGGGTTTAGGTTCAATAATATGGAGCTTAATAGATGGCATTATAACGTCAAAATTGATGGAAATTTAATTCTTTTTTGGGTTGTGGGGACGTTGGACTTGTTGGATTAATATGTATAAAACAAAATGAATAGACTATTCAATTTATCTTTTCTTTCTGTAAATTTTTTTCTTCCTCCGCAATTATTATCGATTTGGTGAGCTGTTGAAATGGAAAATGATGTGAAAACTCCATCTTGTTGTCTTCGGCTTTTGTGGAGCGGCTTGATTGCTTTATTGGTGGCGATGTTAATCGATTTATCTGCTGATTGATCCACCTGGATTGTATAGCTGCCTTGATTTCTATGGATTGCCTTTATCCGATTAAAAAATATCTCCATTTATTTTCTTAGTATGGTCACATGATAAAATGTTTTATGCTTACCATGTTGCATATATTTAATTTAGTATTTTCATATGATGTAATTAATTTAATAATTTAAAAACTGTTTCTAATTAATAAGTACAACGGTTATACCAAAGAAATTTAATGATTTAATATTCTTAATTGATATGATTAACTTAATCTATAAATATATTAACTATTTTACAATTTGAAATATATAAATTTTCTAAATCCAGCAATTTTAATTGAGATTAATTCTACAACTGTGTGGATAATATTTGAAAATGTCATTACTTTCATTCCAATAGTAGGTGCAACCACTTCATCAAATAATGGAATTATTAATTATGAGTTATGATCATGATAGAAGAAAAATCCTATAATATAGGCTTTAAAAAATGGTAAATCAATAGAATGATTAAGAGTGTAATTTAAACTTGAGTTAAAATGATACAGTAAATTTTTGATTTAAAATTATCAATTTAAAAAATAATATATACTCCATGAACTCATACTTAACTCAACTAAATTTGAATACCTCTTTTTATAATAATAATCATAATATATTATTATAAAAATATTTTTAAAATAATATAAAATAATAATATTCAATTAAATTTACAAATCTAATATTTGAATATTATTATATTTAAATTCAAGTTAATTACTATTTAATCGAATTTAAATAATTATCAAGTAGAATATGAGGATAATTATCATAAATTCATCTTCAATTACTAAAAATACCCTCAATTGGGGTGGTCTGAACAACAATTTGCATTTTATGCTGTGATTTTAAGTTCGAACTATCATTATTTTATTTTGATTAAAATATTAAAGGGTTGATCAAAGATTTTATCTCGTATTTAGTATTACTGCGGGTGATTCTTACATATACATACTATAATTTAGATTAAGTACCGTGTGATTTACGATCACGTGTCTCTCGAGACAGATACATAATTTTATATTCAATTAAATGTTATAATGATTATTGAGTGTGTGAGTTTTCTCTGTGTATATAAAAAAAAAAATTATAAAATCTTTCCAATTAGACGAGGAAAATCAACTCATGAACAATGCAAAACACAAAAGAAATGAGGAAGGAATTCTAAAAAGGAAACTAATTAGCTGCATGCAGGAAAGGTAAGGTGTAATAATGGATACATTTAGAATCAAACGAATGAATCGTTTGTAAGTTTTTAATGTTAAACTGGGTTTAATATTGTCATTTAATAAATTAAAATTTTGGGTTAGTAAGTAGTGATTTTAATGACATGCTATGATATTAGAACACGTTATGTTTGATATTATAATAATGTTGAATATATATATTTTAATTTCGTACAATGATTTGTCAATACAGATTATTCTATTAATTAAAATCTGTTATCATCATAAATTATATATATTTTAAATTAAAGTGATTTATATAGTTGACCTATTGGTCATGGAAGAGAATTCGCTCTATCACATTATTATTTATATATTTAATAATATTAATTAATATAATAAAGTTATATTATTGTATATTTTATATTTTTATAATTATAAAAAAATTATACAATAATATATAATTTTATTATGTAAATTATCATATATATAAAATTTATATGATGTTATGGATCAATATATATATATAAAGAAAAATTTTACTTATAACAGGAGTAGAATTATCTAATTTTTTTAATATTATAATTTATCAATATTACATCCAACGTTTACTAAAAAAAAAAAACATAATCATGAATAATATTAATGCACTAGTTTTAGAGATCTACAATTGAACCCGAAACTTTGGAAACCGACTGTGTGAGATTTGAGATTCATTGGGCTGGATTCAAAAATTAAGTGGGTCTGGAGTTCTAATGGACCATTCTCATGGGATGGTCCTTCTCAATCCTAAGTCCCAATTATAGAAGTACTTATGACCCACATTCGTATTTCGATGAAGAAGTCAATTTCTGATTAAACAAACAAAACAAATATGATTTATTTATGAAATATTTTACCCTATTAATCTAAAAAATAACAGATTATTATGGTCAACGAAAAAAATATTGGGGTTTGATTTCTTAATTACAACATTTCCCACATTTATATGTTTTATTGGATGGGATTATTTTATTGATGGGGTTTGAAATTTAACTTGGAATATTTTATCTATAATTTCTCTTGAATTTTAAAATTAAAAAAAATAATAATCAATCTTCCTTGCAAGGAAAGTCATCGTAGAAAAGTGAAAACGTCGCATCTTAAAATTATACATCACGTTGATAACTCAATAAGAAACCTATGACTAATTACTATTGTTGATTTATTTCAAATTGACCATTATAATAATAAAATAAAAATTTTAAAATAATTTTATTCGAGAGTTTCATTGAAACTGTCCCACCCACAAATGTTACTTGATCAATGTTAGAATAATATAATAACAAAACGATAGCACCATATCTTCACTGATATAACTTTTATGATCGATTTGAAAATGAAATTAGTAAAAAGACATAAGATTTGTTATTTAATTAATCAATATAGTATAATTATTTGGAATATTTAACATCAAGTAAGACTTATATACGTGGGATAAATTAGCAATATTATATTATATTATATATAAAATTTTTATTGAATAGAGATATATGAATAACATAGTTACTTTGTTGAAGTCATCGGTGTGAAATTATATTAAAGAAATCTTAAGATTATTTTACTTTGTTGAGTATTGAGGAAGACCTCAACTTTGCTTATCTTGATAAGATCATCCGTGTAAAATTATATTAAGGGATATTTCTAGATTAATTACTTTGTCCAAGTCATCTACGTGAAAATAGTCCTGAAAATCATTTACTTTTCTAAGGTCATCCATGTGAAATTACATTAAAGAAGATTTGAAGATTATCTTGTTGAGGCCATTCACACTGTGATCAAGTTAAGAAAGACATGGTATCTAATTTATATAAGTTGCACATGGGCAACATTCACTACAAGAAAAATGTTCATTACTTACCAATATTTTTGAGGGATTTAGTTTGTCCGATCCTTTGTAATATATATATATATATGTATACATTATTTTCAAGGAATAAATTTGATATTAGAACTATATTACAGGTGGGTTATAGGCCGTCGGTAACGTTTTAAAAGGTAAAAACTCCCCGTTTTGGCTTAACATTGTATTCATTCTCCTCTATTTTCTCCAAATCTTCCCTCACACCATACACTAAATCACTTTTTCTTCTTCTTCTTTATAAACCCCACTTCAAATTGAGTCTAAAACTTTTTTGATAAATTGGAGACAAACAGGTATTTTAGCTTTTAGAATAATATATAAGTGGTTTTGTCCATATAATATAAACTTTAGAGTTACGTGGAACTAAAATTAAATACAAAAATTTAACTTTAACCTGTTTTTACACAAAATTCTTCGCCTAACTCTTGTGTTTGAGTTACTTTTGTTGGTATATGTTGATTCCTATGCTTCAAAAATCTGTTATAGAATTACTTGGTTGTTCTTAGTTCTTGTTTCTTCCTTGAATTTGATTCCAAAATAAGGTGCATTGTTGAAGTTTCGGATCAAAACTAAGAATCATAATATTATGACCAACGACTATATCTCTGGGAAATAGTTTGTATTTTTGAGAGCTGGTTAAAAATAAATTTTACCAAGAAAACTTTTTCCGACTAATTTTAATGATGATAATTAGATTTTTTTTTTTTTTGAGAAAATTAAGCCCTCAGTAATATTCAATTTTTTAGTGATTTAATTGTTGTAATGAAGAGTTAATATCAATTATTATTACATATAATTGCTTATTGTCTAGATTCATGTCATGGAAAAACACTTAATATTTTTCTTTTAGTTTCAAAACTATTTTTTGCATTTATCAATAGTTAATAAAAGTTTATGTAACTCATGTCACTTGCCCGTCAGAGGGTAACTCCAGTAATACCAGCAGCAGCAGCACCCTTGACCTTATTTTATGATTACAGATAAACTGAAGGCTTGTTCGAGGTAAGAAACCATCAATAGTTGTTGTGTTGAAGGATACAAAAGAAAGGCTGACCCACACATACTGATTTTTGATGAGGTGAAATTCATGAATAAACACCCAATTTTTTTTTCCTTTTCATATTAATTTGGACGAGAAGAATATGTATAAAATTTATACACTGTCAATACTAAATCCACAACACTAATCATGCTCTATTGAAATAAATAAATTAATTAGTCAACAGCCAGTCCCATGCTTACCAAAGGTTTAGGTATTTCGGACGTGGGGATCATTCTGGCCCGATATCATAATAAAAATAAATTAGATTACATTAAATTGTTGGGATACGCAAGATCAGCAGTCATTAATAAACACTTTACAGCTTGCAAATTCCATTAAAATAACTCAAATTCTGAAGATCCTCGTACACTTTCCCCGCTTTCCGCATTTAAATATACAAAATGGAAACTCCAACATTTATATATGCTTAAATAATTTTAATCAAATTGAAATTCCAAGTGGGAACACAAATTAAAGTTTGCTCATCTTCACATGTCCCGTACCAATTATGCAATATATATATATATATATATATATATATATATACACACAATATGTTAGCGGGTCCATTTTCATCAATTATCTTCCCAACTTCTTTTTAAGGGTTTCAAAATTATAAATTATTATATGATATATGTTCTGGTCCATTTCTTTACAACCCATATATAAATATATATACTGTCGAGAACAATAATATATTACCTATGCTGGCGTAACCATTGCAAGCAATGATTGGGTTACAAGAGTATTAATTGCATACTTTAGTTTCTCATTTTGAAAGTACATTTGATTCTTCAAAAACACTCAAATAAATATATAATCAACTAAAATCTTGGAAGTTGACCTAAATTTTAATACATTTTTTGACCCGTAATATAACCTATAAGTGTATGAACATATACAATTAATTTTTTTATTTATGTTCTGTCGATTTCACCATAGTTTAAAATATATAATATCAATGCATTAGATAGTTACATTAAAATTGTCTTAATAAACTTTTTTCGCGATATATTGCTGCCTTGTCAGTTAAGAATGGGAATATAAATTAAGATTCTCTTGTGATTTGAGTTACCATCGAAATAAAAAAAAAATTATTATATTAATAATTAATACAAATAAAATAAAAATAAAAATAACTTTTAATGTGTGAGAAAGATATTTAAAAGTTGGGTAAGTCGATGTACAGGGAGAATGCCTATGAATATATAACAATGAAGCTAGGGCTCAGTTAAAGCCTATAAATATCATTAAGAAACCAATTAGTGACAGCTAAGATTCTCGAATGAAGCTATAATTTTTATTCATACCAAGACAATTTCATTGGAAGACACAATTACCAAAAGATTATATTATTTAATTGGGATTATTAGATAATTTAAACAATGAAGCGGGCATGCAGTAGTAGTTAGTCAGCTAGTCAGTCCCTGCCTGTTTTGTAACTGGGCCAAAGTTATCTATAATTTCTTTGATGATTGACACCTGGACAATGGCCAAGCTCGTTCTTAGAGAAAAAAAAATTTTAAATGATAAAAATGAAGTTTATATTCTATTAATTAAAATTTTTTGAATCTAATCCTAGGAAAACCTCTGTAATTCAGAGGAAACATTGCATCTTCTTTGGATTATGAAATTATGATTCGTCACATGGGCATTGCCAATCGAATTGTCATATCATTCTCATTGAACCAATTGCAATTTTTGTGTAATTTAGTTAATTTCTTATCTTACGTAGGGTTTAGGGTTCATGTTGAGACAAACCCTAATGTTGGCAGACGAAAAGTAGATAAATGAGAAAAATATTATATTTTTATATTGTTTATGATAGTTTATACATACTATAATTAGGGCAAAAATTATATTACAAGAAGAAAGTTATGTTACGGGGTTTGAAAAATACATTTTTATAAGAAAGTTTAATTGGTTAATGTAACAAATTTGATTTGATAACAATTTACAGTAATTTCGTCAAATTTTTTGAAAGGATTTATTTTTCTTGGTAATATTGCAAGAAATAAATCAAAATCTTCCAACTTAGAATAAGGAAGATTTGAATTTTGGATCTCATGTATAACTTAAAAATAATATTTTATAAGTTAAACTAACTAACACTTCTATCCAAAATAAGTAAATAAATCTTCGCTTTATTTTTCTATAATAATTCCATAATCAAAAAAATATTACATTAATGTAACAATCAATATTAAATTTTTAAGGAAAAAGGGGGCAAATCTTAACAGATGAATTGAGGAATGGAGAACATTAACCTATACACACATTAGCGCGCGCGCACACACACACACACAGAGAGAGGCGCATATAATTATCATCATCAACAACAAACCTACATTTGATGACATGAGCAATATTATCTTGACTGAATATTTGTCAATAAATTAAAAAATTTTAAAGGAATGTAAAACAAATTAAGATTATTTATGATCTATACTAATTTAACCATTGTCTTTAACACACACACACACATATTTGATGTATAATAAAATTTGCTGGTTTGTTATATTTCTATATATCTTTTTCTTTCTTATAAAAAAAATTGGAAACCGAGAAAAACACATGCATGCATAATATGAGATGCTAAATATCTAATTGTATGTAAATAAATAACAAGTTGATATATATATTTTTTATTTTCAAATAAAAATTGACAAATCGACAGGGTGTGTAATTTCTATGTTGGTATAACCAATAAAGTTGCTATAGTTATACTTAATTTTTTTCTGCTATTTTTCTTTTCGTTGGAATTGTCGATGCGGTTGATGATCGACAGGTGCAACTTCCAACCAACAAGAAAGCCACAGGACAAAAAGACGCAAACTTTTTAACACGGGTTGCGTACGGAATGCTACCCACAATTTCCCATTTTAGAAACCTTAATTCAAACATACAGGCTAGGTAAACAAACAAATAAATAAATAAACAAGGCCATAAGTGATCAGTTTTGTCTTCCATAATATAATTCCATCTTTTTACTTTGTTTAGCCATCATCGCAGATTCTCAAGCAAACACTTGTCTAAGCTGTGTAAGAATTTGAGAATGCCCCAAATAGCAACAGACTTGAACTATTTTCCGATGAGTTTATATTTGAAATAATTGCTGTATGCCATTCAAATAAAGATTTCATCCCAATACCAACTTTAACTAATTTATTATTATTTTTCATTAGTCAATAACTTTGTAGAATACAAATTCTTATACAACATTGTATTTATATAAATTAACATAGTACTGTTATATGATTAATACATGTCATATATGATCTATTTTTATTTTTACTTTTGTAAAATGATACAGAAAGTATGTCATATAATATAAGATTATTACATCACTTTGTATAAATTATAATATTAATTATTAATTATTACGAGTAATGTTATATATACAAACTCATTTATCTAACCTAGTGTGTTAGTATTATAGTATTTTCATATTTCTTATATTTTTATCGAATTAAATAATAATAATAATTGTTAGGGAGAATTGGGGACACATAAACCTAAGACCCAGCAAAGACCCAAAACCTGATCAATGAACCACTAGTGAGCCCCAACCCCCTGAGGTCAATAAAAAGAAGTTAGAGAGACATAACACATGAGACTACCGGCATTAGCAATTTTGTTGAAACTTCAAAGTCTCAAAAATGGTATGACAACCGAAGACCATGACATTATGGAGGATTCCTAAGGCGACACCGAGTCTAAAGCTACCTATGTTTCTTGAAGTCTCATACATCTTACAATTCTTTGAGACCCCTACACATTCAAAGTTCGACAACAGGGAGGCACCCTAAGACCTTATGCGTCATCAATGGTTTTGGGTCAGGAGTTCAAATGGTTTTAGAGGCAAACAAGACTCAAGCTAGCTACCTCCTAACGGTACTCTTAATCAGGCATAATGAATTGAGTGGGCATTTAATGTGCGAATTCAAAGGAATACTAATCATGATGTATGTCACATTAATGGATAATTACCATAATAGTTATGTCTGGTGATTTAGGTGATTAATAATAATCCCATAATTCACAGAAAGAAGAGACGTGTGCACTCTTCAACTATAAAAGGTAAGAAAATGGAGAAAACAAGTAACAGATTTTCACGAAGTTGAATGATTGTTATAATACCTTATCACTATTTAGTTTTTTTTTACTTTTAAATAAAATGCTAACTTAAGCATCGATATATTTTTGTCAAGAAATCATTTTTTTTTTCTAATCGTGTCTTCAATTTCAAGTGAAACATTTATTTCAATAGCTTAAGGATGATTTTGGTGTACTGAATCCAAGGTGAGAACATTTTCTATATCAACAACAGCAAGATAATAATAATAGTGGTGAATTTTAATTATAAATGTGGCAAGCATTGTGATTTCCTTTTTCAGAATTTGTTGCCAGAAATTGTGAAGGAGAATAAAATTTGTCATGGTAATGAATCCCCCGTAAGCATCCAGCCCATAACGTTTGATTTCCTAACAAATAAGAAAGTGTAATTTTAAAAAGAATATTACTTTACATGAGACATGCTATCCTCAGTTATTTAAAGAAGTCATTGACTTACTCTTCTCTTTTATCTTAGATACTTGTCCTATTTTGTCATTATTTCTAATATTTAAAAAATTAAATATTTTATTTTTGCTATTAAAAAAGCGATTGACATTAGCATATCTCTTACTTACATCCATGCTTTTGTATTTGGCTTGAACATTTGTTGCAATGGGAGTAGTAGCTAATAGAGGTATAAGCGAGTTAAATTACTTGTAAATTACTTAAACTTGGCTGGTTAAATATTCAAATTCGACTCAACAATAATCAAGTCAGGCTCAAGTAACTTGAGTGATTCTTTAAGTTGAGTTCGACTATAATAATATTCAAATTATTAGACTCGTGAGTCTAATTGTATATCTATAAGAAGTATCATTGAGTCCAGTTGAGTCGTGTAAATTTTAAATCTTATAATAGTAAATTTGAGAAAATAAGTATTTAAATTTAATTGAATCGAGTTTGAGTATATCGAATATCTCAACGAGTTGAGTAGAGTATAAAATATATAAATTCTATCGAGTTTGAATTTTGAAATTTTGAACCAAGTCGGCTCAAATAATTCATTATATCAACTTGATGTGACTCAATTACTCTTCTAATAACTAATAAACTTCTTTTAATATTTAAATTCTCTTAATATATATTTTAAAATGTAAATTCAATGTAAGTTGGTACTAATGAGCTCTAATCAATCCCTAAGTTGACTTAAATTACACTAAAATTGGAGTCAATTTGGGCAAATTCATATTTTAAAAAATGTGAACTTGTATATGTAATTGATATTAATAATATTTAAAAACGAAGGTCATGTTAAGATATAATTGGGTGTACTATCTTTTTTTTAATTATTTCTATTTTTTGTTATGATTTTTTAATTTTTATAACAAATATAAAATAAAATAAAATTATAGAACCGAAGAGTTTAAAAGATTAACTAGTAAGTTGTGCGATGCATACATCTATAACAACACTACCTTTGAAAGAAACAAATTCAAGATTAAAATCAATAAAAATCTCAATCAAGTTAAATTGAGATAATATTTTATTTACACTCAAATTAGAAAAATAGGAAAACAAAAGGGTTTAGATAAAATTCATTTTATTCAGCGACAAATTAAGAGTCAAAAACCATAATGAATAGGAAAATTTCATTGTCTTTTGAGAGGAATGATAGATAACTCAATTTGGCTATGCTTGCAGTTTGGTTGAATTTTAATTTATTTTTAAAAAAAAAAACAAATATCTAAAAAAGAAAAAAAAAATTTGCTAGCGTGACAATATGAAATCTAAGAGTTGCCACATAGAGTTAAATAAATTTGTCAAAAGAGGAAGGAAAAACCCGCGGTTGGTTTGGCTAATAACACGTGTCAGTCCTCTA
>JAVXUL010000015.1:2399775-2430267 GCA_035590515.1 Trichilia minutiflora | reverse complement strand
ATGATGAAAATATTTTTTTTCGTTTGTTTATTCCAGCTTATTATGATTATATAGATAGATAGATCTATTTGCTCGTTATACATAGATAGGTCTATGCTTTCATCGTCTTTCTATTTTGATCTCCTCCTCTTTTTGGAATGAAGAATGGTTTAGTGAATGATTTTTCACTGGGATATTAGTAATATATAGGATTGAAGATAGTGTTTATGTTGCATATATATATATATATATATTGAAGTATATATATTCGCTTATGATTTGAAAAGTTACCTTTAACGTTGTTTAATTAAAGTTAATTTGCAACCCATTTCTCTAGGTAAACAATGCTGTAATTAGACTGTGGAGGCATCAAGAACAAGTGAATACAAAATGGTTTTGGGAAAATGTCTTTAAAGCTTAATCAAGTCGTGCTAGTGTTTTGTAAAAGGATCTTTTCAGGGTAGAGCAAAAGTTTGAATGCGGTATAATTTCCACGAGGACTCTCCTTAAAGAGAGAATCCATAAATAATGTACACATAAGCATACCACTTTATGCGAAAAAATTAATTATCTCCATACTTTTTCATGTATCAATAATGAGGCAAATATGGCTTCTGTATAACATAGTTTATGTAATTAATGGTAACATTTTGTGTGAAGTGAAGACATATAGTTCAGTTAATGAGAATAGATTTGTTCTGCATTATTCTGAGATTTAAAACATTGATTAATTAAAACTTTTAACTTATCATTGTTCTGTATTATTACGACCGTGTTGTTGTCAGCTTGGTATATATGCTATGTATAACTACTTATAATTCATTGGAATATGATGTTTACGAATTATTAACCGTGTAAGTTGATTTATATAGCATGCAACGGAAACAAAATGCATATACCATGCCCTTGAAAAGTGTATATGATAACAGCAATCCCATCCTAATTAATTGTTTGGAAGTACTGTATAGCTAAGTTGATTAGGAGTCTCAAAAAGAAAATTAAGTGATCACTGTGCATGTTTTCAGGAGTAAGATTCAGTATGTGTTCCTTTGATTAAAGATTCGTTCGACATTGAATTAGAACCACATAAGCACTTAAAATAATGATAGGAAATGAACGCTAAAATGAAATATAAGTATTTTTTTAACACTTTTAAATGGATCCTTAATATAACTTTTTAAATGAATCCTTAATGTAATTATTATCATTTTGTCGAAGGTTTATTAAAGAAAAAGGTAGGGGATGTACCCCGCGATGAACTTAATTTGAAGTCAAAAGACTGGTTTATGATGCAGAGAGTTTTATTCGTGATAAGTTTGGCAAAGATACATTTGATGAAAATTCTAGTTATTGTCATAGTTAATTAATTTATGCCTGGTTAATCCATAATTAATTAGTACCCAACTAAACCATGTGGTCTCGGATTTTTTAGTTTCTTAGTCTGCGGATGAATAAAGATCATGAGCTTTCTCGACTTTCGATTTGAATATATTATTAATAGTTCAAAAAATAGTATTCAATAAGTACAAAATTGGATTCACTTAATAGGATTGCATATGAATTCAAATATTAAATATATGCGTGTTCTCCCCTTTCTTCTGTGAGTTATAATTTAATTAATTAAACAAAATTAGTGTTGAAATGTTAGACGAAAGATTATAAGATTAAATTTGCTTTGATTTTCAAAATAAGTGTCTTATATATATATATATATAAGTTTTAACAAGTATAAATTGAATAGTTAATACCGTATGTAAGTTGGGATTTAATATGACACTCAACTTAGCACTCTTTCATATAAAATAGGATACCATATTAATAATAGAACATCGTATATTCTCTAAAAAAATATAATATAATATAATATAGTACCTAGATGTCAATAAATTACCAAATATTTAGATAAATGATATGATATAGTATCATACCCTTTTTCTTCTTCTTCTTGTTTTCATGTTTTACTTTCTTTATAAAAAGAGAAGAAACTGTAGCTTTTCAACAGAAAAAATAGTATTCTTTCTTGTTACAGTATTATATGATTCAATAGGACACTAAAGTTTGTTATTGCGAAGATCCATATTGCATTTGTAGTATCATAAAACTAATAAAATCCTAGCCTTAATTTAAATAGGAAATCAAATTTCTAGTTATCTCACAACCATTGACTTTGGATTACTTGCATTCAACATGAGGAACATATTATTGTTTCTTTCAAAAACGTGTAACTTTATGCTATCGGAATGATCACGAACGATTTTCTCACTTCTATATCTTCCACCCAAGTCAACAGCTTCAATTTGAGTTCAGTTTCTTCTCTTTTGGGGGCTTGAAACTTTAAAATATCTTCAACACCACCTTCAATTTGTTTGTTTTCTTGTTTTCTTCTTTATTGAGGAAACAGCTTAAAACAATTATAGGAGATGTTACTTCACCACATTCCACTACTTTAAAAATTGAGTAATTATTTACATATCGACCATAGGCTGAATACATATACCACTAGGATATAGGAATGTTTCATTTACCAGTTGATATAAATTTATTTTATGAAACATATCCATAGCTTATTGCATATTTGAGTTATGGCTTACATCTTCTATTTTACCATAATAATTAATCAATATTTTTATTGCAACAAACATGCTTATCTGATCATATATATTTTTATAATAAACTTGCATTATTATTTACAAATATTAAAAAATATATAATTGATAAACCTTACCATCACTTTGTAGAAGCTAATACCTGTGTACCATGCAAAATTATTATAATTATAGAAATTAATTATGATCATTTTTTGGGTCCTTTTTGGCAGCATCTCAAATGTTATTGAACGATACAACAATCTAAAACAAGAAAATCATCAGCTGCTGAACCCAGCTGCAGAAATCAAGGTAAGTGCCAGCAAAACAATATTTAACTTCTTGTAATATTTTTCTCATGCATCCGTATTTTACATATACATATATATATATAATCTGATAATTAAAAGGGTTAGTGGGATAATTGCAATAAATTTGTATTAAGACAACCCAGCTTCTAGGTTTACCATACGCAACTAAGTGGTTTGCTGCTTCATTAATTGCTTAATATAATAAACAAAAAATTTTCCATCCTTGGTCAAATCTGTTACACTCATTTTTAAAAAGATTTACCGCTTTAATTAGATTTATAAAATCTTACTGCATATGTGCGCTCCTATTTATGATCCATGAAGCTAAGTAGGTTATGGATAAATGGAGAAAACTAATTCTATCGAACATGATGCAATAGTGCTATTGCACATGCATTCAAATGATGCCACAAAAATAGCACTAATGCACGCATGCACATCAGATGATCATGATAAATTCGATGTACAAGAAATCTCTTTGTGGTGGTTGTATTAATAATTCTTTTATTTCCTATTAGCCACTAGCTTTAGAATGGTAACTTGTAACCATATAGCGATTTGTAAACAATGAACGTCACAATAAGTTCGTCAAAATCTGATCAACAATATAGCCAGAGATATTATAATGTAAGATTACTAACGACATTGATTTTTCCTTAAAAAGAGAAAGTTCAGGTCATTAATAAGTTGGCACTAAAAACGTTAGCTCTCTAGGAAACTTTCAAAATATTTGAAATTGCATCATTCATCACCTTAATCTTCTAATCCAAACAATATACAGTAAAAACCGGATACAGAGGTTGTTGGAGCTACCGATGCGAGAATAATATTATACTCCGAAACAGAAAATGGAGAGGATAAGCTACAATACAAATGATTTGAGCCTCGTTTAGTTTATGGTAACTAGAAGTTATATTCCTGTCCAGCTTGTAGAATGGAGTTAGCGGGTGATAGTTATGCCACATGTACGCATGTGATAAACAACGACTCTTGGTCAAAAGAATGTACAAGATTTAGGTGCTACGATGTCATAAAGGGAGAAACTGTTAGTCTTAGCTGGCAGGTAAAAGTTTAGCTTTGCTCTATCTAATTAAGAGCAACAGTTCTAATTCACATCCCTTCAGTTGTTTACAAAGGAGTGGGAATTGGGTTATTTATTTATATATCCGAAATATTGGTGCAATCAAATTTTGGGTTATTTATTTATATATCCGAGTTATTGGCGCAATCGAATCTTTTGGCAAAGGTGCAGAAACTGGAGTTTTGATACCAGGCAAGTCCATGCACTTCGGATATAGGGTTACCAGATGTATAAATGCTCCACACTTCTCTATCCTCTCATCAAATCCAATCGTTCCTCCTTCGGTTACTCAACATTAGTTACCTTCCTACTACGATGGTATTTGCAAGATCACTATTTCAACAAATTGATCGCGGGGTGTGTGTGTGTGTGTGTTGAATATCTTTCTTAATGTATATATGTCCTTCCTCCGACGCGTGATTCTAGTTTTTCATTCCAGTTTTCAGCCTCGAGCAGACAGGAAAGTTCCATTTCCAGGCATTCTCCCCCATTCTGGAATGAGTTAAAAGAGTTCTATTAAGAACGAGTAATATTAAGTTGACGAGAGGATCACCAATGTGAACTCGGCATAAAATTGACAAAGGAAACGTCACAGTAGCTAAATTCCATTAACTTGTCATGATCCCTTGGCAATGCAGAGAAAATCTTAATCAGTAAAATATTTGGCGACAAAGAAAAGAAGTGCTGAAGACTGGGTCCCTCAACTATTTTCCTTTGATTTCAAAGTAGGTTAAGAGCCATAGGAACTAGACCTGTGACCAGTAGTCTGCATACAGTTGCAATAATAAGAAGTTCTTTTCCCTTACCCCCCTTCAGAGATAAGTCGTAGAGCAACGGCATCAGCCTATTAGGATAGAAAACAAGCAGATGTGACAATTTTCATTGCTTCCGAGATAGTCAAACAAGCAGAGACCAGAACTTCCCACAACTTTTCTAAACAAAGAAGCCCGAATAATCTATGCCGTGCACCAAATGTGATTCACTTTTATCAACAAATTAATTAGACACCAAACATCGTTCTTTTCGGGTAGAATAGAAAGATCAGCTACAAACACTACCACTACCACAATCAAATTAATGACGAACAAAATATAAGAGCCTGAAAGAACTTAATCTTGTAAACCCCTTCCAGGAAATATAACAAGTGAAGTTCCAGCCTACATCAAAATTTTAAAAAATGTCCTAATACCGCTTGTGCAGGCCCCTGTCAATTCCTTTGAAAATTGCTTACCTTGGTCAAATATATAGAACCATCATGCCCAGAAAAACGAAAGCAGAACAAATTCTTCAAGCCAAGAATACAATTCAAGCTATTAGAAGGAAAATGTTTTACCTTTATCAAATATATGGAACTGTCATTCTCAGAAAAAAGAAGGCAGGACACATTCTTCAAGCCAAGAATAGACTACAATTCCACACCAACTATAGCCAAGTACTCGTTGCAGAAGTCATAAGACTGCCCAACAAATGTCGAGCAAGGATTCTTCTCTGCGATGTGCTCTCCAGATCTTGACGTTTCTTATGGACATCTATCACTTCAGATGATCAACTGAGAATATCTACGAAGGCCATAGGTATTCTGTTCATAGTTCATAAAATTAATAGCTTTGCGAATTGATATTAGATAATTTAAATGTCATCCTGAATATGTGATACAATTTAAGACATCAGTTAGAACCTGCCACCAAAATAAATAATCTTCAGTCATATAATGAGTTTTGACTCCATTCTGCAGGTTTTCTCAGTTGGTCCAATGCAGATATTCGCCAACTACTAACTTTCCTATGATCATAACCTTTGGTCCTAAATCTATAAATAGACATATAAATCAACCAAAGTTAATTTGATATCAATTGAAACATTACTACTTTCCCTGCTTCTAAATACAAATTCAAGTGCCACTTGCATTGTTGACAAGAACTCTACAAGCTCAAAACTATTTCACGATGTAACGCTCAAATGGAAAACTAAGAGGTAAAAGCTCTGGTCAATTCTTTCAGCTGTACCATGTATCCTATTTCCTTTGTAGCATGGCTTATAATCAATTTGCATCAATCTTATAAAAGATCCAGTGACATAACTTGGTTAAACTCGATGCAAATCACCTTAGTACATCATATCTGAGATTACTTTCAAGCTGTCATTTCAATGTGAGAGGGAAGATAGTATGGGAATCGTTAGAATCACGTATTAATGTAAATCATGAATTACGTCAAAGCTTTGTCTCCAAGCATAGTGTATAAGAGAACTTATTACAGCTAGCTACATCTTCAATCACATAGCATATTAGTGAATCATAGAACAAAGAAATCTATTGATCAGATATTCAGTCTGCAACCAAGGTTCAACCATCTAGCCTAAAATAAAGGGATTAACTAGTAACCCCACATATTTAGTCGGAGTCCATGTTTCAACTTTATTCATATCCGACTATGTTTCAACTTTATTCACATATACTTCGAGTCACATCGCATTACGGATCTAACAACATTAATGTAACACTTTTCTCTATCCTTCGTTTACTAAACTCTTGAGAGGTGTTTGGTTTGGAGTGGTGGAAGGACAAAGGAAAGGAATCAAGGGAGAAATTGGTATTCTAATGTTTGTTTTCACAAAAATAGTCGGTAATGAATGCCTTATTCCGCAATTTTAAGGAATCTTCATTCCTCATTGAGAATGAGGATTCCTACCTTTTATCACTAAAAATTTTCAAAATTACTCTTTAAATATTTTGTCTAATAACTCAAATATTTTTTCTATCTTATCAAAATATTTATTAAATAAAAAATAAATGAACAATATTTTTTTTAACAATTAACTAAAAATATTTTCAATGTGGTTCCTATATTTATGTCAAGGGCAGTGTTCACAATATAATAGTAGTGTTGTTACCCTATTACACAACAATAGGAGTAAGAAAAGTAAGAGAAAACCAGACTAATATAATAAGCAACCATCTCCACTAAAAATGGGTACATATACCTCATTGAAATTGTGCAAAAACACAGGAAAGAAACTCTAAATACTTTGTATCAAATTTCCTTTCCTGCAAAATTCTTGGTATTCGTAGCCATGGTAAATGTTGGAATTTATTTACAATGCTACCTTGTGATTCTAGGTTATTCCTTTCCAACAGAATAGGAGAAAATGGGAGAAAATAAAGAGAAAGTGATAGATAGCAATTCTCATGTTTTCTAGAATGATTGGAATGTGTGGAGTTCTTTAGAATGTCCTCAAAGTAGTTATAAGATATAAGCAAATATTGATGATGGCATGGTTTTTTCTGGATGGGTTTATGACTTCTTGCTGACAAAGCATAGGATATGTTTGTTAATGCTGACTTAACTTTTAAAGCAAAGTTGAAAAAATATTTGATAAAATCAACTAATAATGAAATTCACTCACTTTTTTCACTAATATATAACATCAACTGATTCTATCCCTCAGCTACTGTGACTTTAAAGCCACAACATCTCAATCTTAAACATATTGTTAATTGACTTCTAAAAGGACAACGTTGATTCAATGTATACAAAGTAATGCCCTACACCACTCCAGAAGGATTGCATCTAAAGTAATCAATGAATCAATACTAGAGATTTTGCAACAAGACCAAAAACCTTACAAGACGGCTTCCCCGGGTCACAAAAGAGGGAAATCTTTAGCAACCAACATTACTTCGTGCTTTTTCACAAAAACTGTAGTGGGAATTTTGCAAAATAGATTCTCAAATTCCATTTCATCATGGAAAGTGGTTAACTGACCTTTTTAGCACAAAAGGCGATCAAAAATGCACATAGAGTACATCTATTGAAGGGGAACCAACTCACATTCAAGGGCTTGGGGTGGAATTCAATTAATCGGTTTTGTACATAATAATTTCCCTTAAACTAGCACACATCTTATGACGTGGCCAGGCTACTCAATTCAACACCTCCTTTTTCAAAGCAGCTCTTTTTCAGGGAATCAGCAAATTTAGGTTGACTGGCTTAGCGAATTGAGATTACTCTCAAGAGCCTGAAAGTTCCGATCAACCAAGAGGGCCATACCAGTTGACCAAATCGCACATATTTTCACATTTTTGACCTTTTACAGATTTAGTTTCTCTGTGTTTTCATTTTGTTTTAAGGACATTATTGTAATCACTCAAAAAGCCCTAGGTTTCCGCTATAAATAGGGGCTTAAAACTTGTTTATAAATCTTTTGCCAAATTTTATCAAATATCTCAAATTTTCAAATCCTAAGATTTTGAAATATCCTTTTATCAATTTCTTTATGGATTCCAAGATTACCCGAGACCCAATCATGAGTTGAACTCATTAAACACGCTTATACACTGCGTTAATTTGGTATCAGAGCAAAAACGCGTAATCCTAATAACATAGTAACCAAAGCTGGTGGCAATCGTTACGATGTCGGAGAGCAAGGAGCACAAGCACCTAACTAGGTTCAAACAAATACACGAGAGATATATTTCTATCTCTAAAAATAGAGTTGTTATGCATAAAAACCTTGAAGGAATCTATGAAGATTGACTTGCGGTGACCAGGTCATAAATAGGAAAGCATGAGTGGTAGTGGTGGTGACCAGGATTTTACTCACAATCAACCTGTTGCTAGACAAGACCTTATCTTTCGTAGCCCACCAACCTACGAAAACAATTCCAAAGATGAAGATGATACGCACAATTTGTGGGTAGCTGTGGCAATCCAAGGAATGTTAGATATCGTGGCCATGGTGACTATGACGGGTATTTATCAGACAGTCGAGAAGTCAAATGAAAGCAAGAGGATTTTCAATTAAAGGTAAATCCTAATATTTTATGGTTGTTTAGATGTAGAGTAGTTTTTAAATAGATTGTTGGAAGTCAAAAATTTCTCTAAACATATGGGTATTCTCGAGTATAGACGGGTAAAGTTGGTGACATATTGGTTAAAGGGGAGAGCTATTATTTGGTGGGATAGAATATAAGAAAGCTAGATACCGTGGCCATGGCAACTACGGCAGGTATTTATCAGACAGTCAAGAAGTCAAATGGGAGCAAGAGGATTTTCAATTAAAGGTAAATCCTTTGATATTTTATGGTTGTTTAGATATTGAGTAGTTTTTAAATAGATTGTTAGAAGTCAAAAATTCCTTTGAGTATATGGGTATTCCCAAGCATAGACGGGTAAAATCAGTGACATATAGATTAAAAGGGAGAGCTATTTTTTGGTAGGATAGAGTGTAAAAAAACCATAAGAGAAAGGGTAGAGCACCCGTGCGTACTTGGCGTAGGATGCAATAAATTATGAGAGCCAAAATTCTTGCCACCTAATTATGAGCAATACGAGTTTTCACAACCTTAGTAATTTCATCAAGGTCAAAAGGACAGTGAGTGAAAAGGCTAGTATTGGATTTGTTGGTGGAAGGACACATGTTCAACCTCTCTTAATATGGAAACTATAGCATCTAAGCCTATAAGGTCGGTTGTGAATCAACAGACCTTATAGGCTTAGGTGGCAGCAATGGGGAGATTTTTGCTCTCAAGAGATGAATGTGAGAATGCTAAGGGTGAGAGAACATTTGATCGAAAATGACTGCGACAAACAAAGGGTGACAATAAACTACTTCCGAACATGGCTCGAAGATTGATACTCTCTCCAGACGAGATAGGAGAGATTATTGAAGCATTGTCTCGTTTGCTATTGGAATTTATGTATTCAGCATGGTTTTCATTTGGAAATTACTAAATTGAAGTATAATCATTGGTTGTCATTCATACCTCCAATGGATGAATCTGTGTTAGTTATTACTTATTAGACATAACGCCAAAGAGGGAAGTGGTATTGTTATGTTTTGTAGGGGTGATGAGAATATTTATCCTATTTGGATTAAAGTTACATCACTTTCAAAACCATTTAAAGCAATGTTGTGTGATGTTTCACTTGAATCTCAAGGGAAAATGATAGGTTTATCACAAGGTGGTATTTCTCTCAAAAGAGTGAGGGCTATAAAGTTGTATGTTAGGACCGGAGAAGTAGAATTGTTTTGCCTAGGGACGATTTGTCCTTTGGAACTGTTATTGTTTGCAATAGGTTATCTTGTGAGGAGATGAAGTCTACATGTGACGATCATTTAGCTTCCCTAGTTGACGACATAGCATCGATACCTATTGGGTATGGTTTGGAAGATCCGTGGCTGGTTCGCTACAGCACTTTCATTGCAGTGTATGGTTCATATATTTTTGGGTCTTATGAAACATATTATGGCCCAATTGTTGATCTAGTTGGTCAAAAAAAAGCTATGAGAGTTTCAAGTGTTCTTAATATTGTTGGGTGATTGTTTATCTACACTGTTGAGGGAGTTTTTTTTTTTAAGAAACTTGCTTAGTGAGGTTGTTCATATGTTGCAGATTCCATGGGGTGCAAGTTTGCCTAAAATTGAGTCATGGAATTACATTGGCCAATACAAGATAGTCATTAACATATGGGTTGTCGAGACATATTTTAAGATCAGAGATGACTTGAGTGGTTGGATGGACGTACCAATCTGCTTGAGTGACGTTCTTAATGCCTTTGGGCAATTCAGAAACGAAGCATGTGGGGATGACATTCTCGAGTGCTTTGGGTATCGAACTCCTGAATCTGTTATGAAGCTTGAATGGATGCTAGGCACTTACAACAAAACCTTGGTTGATTTGGTTCAAGTGATCAACTCAGCCAATTTGGTCAACCGAAATTCCTCCAAAAATCATTCATGAGAGTTTTTGTAACTCAGTCGACCGAATGGGTCTTCCTGGTCAATCAAATTGAGCTCAAAAATTACTCCCAAGAACCTAAAAGTTCCAGTCGACCAAAAGAGCCATAATGGTTGACCGAGTTGCATGTATTTTGATGTTTTTTCCCTTTTTGAATTTATTTTCTTTGTGTTTTCATTTTGTTTTAAGGACATTATTCTAATTACTCAATGCCCTAGGTTTTCACTGTAAATAGGGGACTTAAAACTTGTTTATGGATCTTTTGCCAAATCTTATCAAATATCTCCAATTCCTAAATTCTAGGATTTTGGATTTCTAGGGTTTTATACCCATTTATCAATTTCTTGGTGGATTCCAAGATTACCCGAAATCTAATTGTGAGTTGGACTCACTTCTACACTGTGCTAGTTTTAGAACCATCTAACATTTGAAGGGGGAAAGGCTGTATCCCATATATTGACCTCCTATGATGGAATTAGATTTACAAGGCTGATAATACAAGGTTGGATGATGGGATAGCAGTTTCATCATCCAAATAGCTTTTGATCATCATTTCCCATAAGAGATGGCCTAACAAAGATTGACTTTTGGACACCTTAATTTAAATAATTGTGTGTAACCTTATGCGTTAAAGAGGGTTGGGCTCAAAAGATGATAGGAGAAGCTCGTTCCATCCCCTTCTTTGAGAAGCAAAGGTTCCATCCCCTTCTTTGAGATGCAAAGGTTACCAACTTTAGCCATCGGAACTCCTTCATTTGGGCGTATCCATATTCTTACAATTTTCCCTCCTACATGAAAACAAGAAGATTCGGGGACCTAGTCGGAGTGGGTAATCATTGGTAGGCAGAAATTGTAAAACAACATTGATAAGCTACATACTTATTAGGAAATGGCCCAATTTCCACCAACTAGTTTTGTTTTGTGCAAAACATTTCTCCTTCATCCAACCATTGCCAAAATAGATGAAGAAAAGTCATCTTAAAAGAGCTAATCTAAATAAAATATAAATAAGGGACAAAAAAGAGTAAAATCAAGATGGTAAATTTTCAACTTATGCATCCTACTATTTCCCATACATGATATTATCAAAGAAAGATTAAATTGTAAAGAAGTGTAAAAGTAGATCTTTTTTCTCATCAAAGGTGCACGCGTATTACAAATTATTAACTAATATTCTATTACGAATGACATCTAGATAATGATCACCATATCTTTCATGTCTAGAATGAAATCATCAACAATATAATCACTTCCTTCAAGTCCTCAATCTATTCATGTGGCATTGACAATAGAATATGTTCAAACCAAGTTTATAATACATTTATTTCATTTTTTTAGCTTTTTAAATTCTCTATCATATCAGTTAGTGTCACAGTATCTCTTCTTATTAATTTTTAGTGTCAAAGTATCTCTTCTTATTAATTTTTTTCTTTCTCCTTGCTAGTTTTGGCAAAGGGAGGCAGCAAAATCGAGGCAGCAATTGCAATACTTACAAGAATGCCACAGGTGAAAAAAATGGGCCCCTCAAATTTGTTTTGAATGTATACAAATTACTGCTAATTTCTAAGGACCCTAATTAATACTACCTCTACAATTCTAAAAGCATAAATAGATATCAACCAAAAAAAACAAAAACATAATGAGTATCGAAGTTAATGACAATGTTTCCAACTAACATTACAAAAAGAGAACATACGAGAGGACTATGTTTCCAACTAACATTACAAAAAGAGAACATACGAGAGGACTATGTTTCTAACTAACATTAGAAAAAGAGAACATATGAGAGGACTATGTTTCTAACTAACATTAGAAAAAGAGAACATGTGAGAGGTACATACATATGAGGCTTTCTATGTATGTGTGTTTATGTGTGTTAATAAGGATACCCTTATTTGGATAGCACAATTAGGTACATTTGTTTTTCAATTTATAGTCTTTTGTGTATCGAATACCTTTTCATTTGATTTTCAATTCATAGTATTTTGTGTCTCCACTAACTTTTTAGTCAACAATAACAAGTTGATTTGATAAAAGATAATTAATTGAGAGTCATTAGATCATTATGCCATCCTCATTTTACTTGCTAAAGTGTGAGATTGTGTATGCGTGCATGTGTATGGCAAGCAGTAAAACTTAGCTAATGAAAGTTCAAATTGGTTAAGATTTGAAGGCTAGAATGACCACACAAGTGAATATTTACAGGTTTGTTTGTCAAATTTACAGTAAATACGCTTGGTAGGTCCATATCCAACAATAAAACATGGGTAGCAGAGAACATAGCAGCTCTTGAGGAAGACATCAAGGATAAATCTAAAATTAATTTCTCACAAGAGACACGAAGAACAAAAAATGTTTTAACTTTCAAAGAAAAGGGACTAATTTTAGAGACCAGAGTTTCAGAATAGGACAGACTGGGGGGGAGTGTTTGATCCAACTATACAGAGTCAGAAGGTGCGAGAGTTTTTTGAGAGAGAAAGACAGAAGGATATCTGTCCCTAGGATTAAATGATACACTTTGAAGGAACAAAGCAAAGAAATCTCACTTAGAAATTTAGAAAAGAGATAATACTGATAAATGTGCATAAATAAAATAGAAATAAACAGAAAGATAAGTGGTAAAACAGTACTTGATAAAAACTATAGAACGAATATAGATTTCACATAAATAGTTCTACAACTCTTAGCAACTACAACAGATTTAATGCCAAAATTGACTTTTAGTCTGCAAGAGTTATAAATTTACAATTATTTTATTCCTATAATATAATGTCAACAGCTCTAGAATTTGAAAAAAACAAAAAAAAAGCTGTTGTCTCTGTCTGAGGGTATGTCACCTAAAATTCTAATTGATTGGAAGGAAAATGTAAGTTGTTCAATCCAATCATCAGGAATTTTTAATCAAAATGTGCCTAACATAGGTTAAATAAACTAATTCAACTACAGTTACCTCATTCTTAGCTAATAGCATATCCAACAATTCATCTTTGATGTATGCAGGAAACTGCTGGGAGAAGAACTTTCCGGTTTAAGTGTCAAGGATCTGCAGAATCTGGAAAACCAACTAGAAATGAGTTTGAAGGGTGTCCGAATGAAAAAGGTAAAATTACCTTAGTGATGATGCAATCTTCATGCTCTAATGGTCAAGATCACCCTCGTTTTCTATCGCATCTATTGTTTGTTTTTGTCTTTTTTCTGCAGGACCAAATTTTAAACGACGAGATCAAAGAACTCAACCAAAAGGTTTCCCTCAAAAGTTGGCCATAATTTGTGGTGATTTTCATTAAGAGATAATTGCATGTTAAGTAACTAACCTTCATTAAGCCCATTGCAGGGAAATCTCATTCATCAAGAGAATCTAGAACTCTATAAGAAGGTACACCTTATCAACCAAGAAAATAAAGAACTGCAAAATAAGGTATTCATCAAGACAGCCCTCTATATGATTGAGAAAATCCTGGACTCTAGTTTCCCTAATTGAACTTCCATTTTGAGAGATCATTAGATGTAACTTATTCTATCACAAGCACCTGTCTTGAGCCACACTTGATACCACAAATATACATGATAAATTTGTAGAAACAATTTTTGTTATATGGAATGCTTGAGCAAGAATTTCGGGTCTCAGGTTTATGGAGGAAGAAATGTAAATGCAGCAGACAGAACTTCCCAGCCCCAATACAATATCAGCAATGGGTATGATATGCACCCACTGCTTCATCTCCAGTTAAGCCAGCCACAGCCTCATAAAAATGAGACACCAGCAAAATCGATGCAGCTGGGGTAAATTCCTTTCCACAATACTGTTAAGAAATTATGTATGAGTTATGAATAGTAAACATTAGTTTAATTCCATCCTCTAATTTTTCAATATTTGCAACAGATTACAGCCGCAATAGCATAGTGGTTTGACAGCAGCCGTTGCATATCAGTAATTATTTCCATCAACTGGGCCACAGTTCAGAAGTCAAGTTCAAGCATTAAGCTTCTGAACTTAAGCTACTAGATTAAGTACATTCAGCTTCATGATCAACAGATTCGGTATGTATTTTATGGAACAAACTATACAATTACTGTAGAACAATATTCCAAACCAGTTATCTTTGTAAATTTATGCAATAATGGGAGAGCATGTGTCAGGTCTTATCCTAATTGTTTGTTAGAGGTGTGGTTATAATTGGAATTTGAATTACAGCTGTTGTTTGACTACCTATATATGTTTAATTTATATCAATAAGCATTTCAAAGAAAAAGCTCCTTAGATTGATCACTCCTTGTATTTCTTGTTATAGCATATATTCTTCTATTTGATTAACAGTTTATAAGAAGAGAAGAACTGAGCACACACCCAAAAAGAAAAGAGAAAAACAATAGAGTGAATTAAAAATTCATGAAGCAGCATTTAACAGTTAACAAATCCACTTCAAAAAATTGAGGTCTAAAAGTGAGCATCTAGATTTATAATGCTAGAAATGAATCATATCCCTGGAATAAATCGGATCCAAGCATGTTGCAATGCAGGGATGGTCAACATTCAGAGATGAAGTGCTTACTACTATTTTTTCTATTAAGAGCACTTACTAGAATTCTTTGGCATTGTTTTTTACATTGGAAAATAAAAATCAAAAGCTGCCTGAAATCTTTCAATGACTGCATCTAGACGGCAGATGCTAAATTGGCATAACAGAGAAGAGATTTAAGTTATTACCTGACTACATACAAGTGCAAACTTCTATTTTATCCATTTCAATAACCCGTGCAACAATTAAATATGAGAGTTGAAAAGGCAATTAAACTAGAATTTTCAATAAACTAACGCATTAATCCATCTTACAAGAGTGTTGTTCGTATTATAATAATTTTTGTTAATTATAGATCAATTTTATATTATAGCTCAATACATACAACTGATACGAAATTAGAAGATATTACTAAAATAAGGTCAGTGGAATTAAGTCAAGGAATTTTATTGATTGTTTAAGACATAGATACCTTCTAAATAGTTAAAAAAACAATTTTAAAAAAAAAGAAGGAAAAAATGGAATGAGAAGAGAAAACAGCTATAAAGGAAAGATCTAGACAATGATGCCCAGTATAAAAAGTTTTAAAAATAGAAATAAACCTGAATTTCTTTTTAATTGGGCAACTTCCTACAACAATAAGATGCAAAACTTAAAAAATGAGTTAAAAACTTGACAAATAGCTTTTTATATTTTCCAAAACAATAAGTTGCAAATTGCAATAAAATTTGAAAATCTCTTATCCAAAATAGGCAACATTTATAAATGTCTCAAAATTAAGCATGGATATTTCATGCTTTTATTGTATCTTTACCAGATACAATTTGGATATCACATGCAAACCAATAAGCCTTCTCCCAAGACCTAATGGTAACTCAAAGCCATAAAATATGATATTTACAAGTTCCAACAAAATTATTTTCTATTTATATTATTTCACGCTATGCAACAAACAGCACATTTTCTTTCAATTAGCATACATATTTTGTTTATTAAAATAATCAATTTGTTATCATGATAATTTTCATATTCCTTTTATAAAGTGTGCATAAACAGTAGCTATAAGATTATATTTACTTCTCTATCCAAGTTCACACACAAGTCAACATGGGCTAGCAACAAAATAACTTTTGGCTTATTACCTTATTTAGCTAAGCCCATTTCTGCAACTTTAAAGTTCAATTAACTTATTAACTATTACTAAGAATTTACGTTCTCCAAATTTTGTAGGAATTTAAGGTTCTCCAGAAAGCCAACCCAGGGTCACAAGGTTGGCTTAAAATCGAATCCAAGCAATCCAAAATTAAGACCCAAAATGAATCAACCGAATCCAATAAGGATCAAGTCAGTGAAAATTGACAATCAGGTTAAGCCATTATCTAGACCACATCCCAAATCATAAGTACCAAATTAATAAACAAAATTATGAAATGCAACAAAAGCCATTGGCCACATCATTAACCAACACTCACTATCACTGAAATCAAAAACTACTACAAGAACAAAAAATAATAAATAAATAAAATTTCACTACTCTCAAACCATTCACCAAACTCAGGTACTCCACCATGGAATATCTCATTTCAGCACATACATGCTTCCAAGTGAGTGATGCTGTCAAGTCACCATCATTAACCAGCCCTAAACTAGCAAACTGCAATCTTAGTATGACCATTTTGAGGTGCAAGCTGAGAAGAGCAAGTTCTGATATGTTTCATACTGAGTTATTATTTTAACAGAGAGTCAGGGATACTGAAGCAAAAATCAGAGAAATATGAAGAATTGAGTTAATGAAGATTGAGGCACAGGTTTGTAAACTGAGATGGAAATAACCTGGCAATCTTTGATTTTTAATATATTAACAAATAATAACCATGCTCTCTTAGAAAAATGATCTTCAGTTAGACAACTGAAGGTCATTCCTGTGCAAAAGAATTATCTGATGATCTTCAATCAAAATGTTGAAGATCGTAGAAATTTCAGTTATCAATATAAATATTTAAAATTCCAAGTAATGTTTTTTTCTTTTAATAACTCTGACAGTATGAACTAAGAAGTATTAAGGATCATTAGATACACCATCAGATGCATTACCAAGATTTAGCAAAAGCTTATTGGCAACCAAATTTTCCAAGTTACCTTGCAGCATTGATGTCTCTGTATACCACCAAGCGTAACAGTGTATATAAACTTACAAATGTTATCGAAGTGGAAGATTTACTACAGAGATCGGACTCTATATGCCTGCAAAATAAGCTAAATTTAGCAACTTGACAAGCTGCCAGATTGCATAGATATATTTTCTGATACTCCAACACCAGTATACGCATTTATAACACAGCTCAATAATTAACTTGAACACATAGTTACCAAGTAACATATAAAATGGAACAACTAATTACATAATCATCATTGGGTAGCACATTTATTATTCATTTTTCATTTCTTTTGTAAAAGTTCACTCCATCTAAAATATAAAGAGCAATAAAACAGATAGAGCAAAATCCATAGTCAAAACCAAGACTCAGAACCTATATTTTTTCCTTTCTCCTTTTGCTTTTTATAGTGTTTTACAACCTTCCAATGAAAATAAAACCAAATCTAATGAGAAACTTATTTAAAATTACAAATGAATGGGAGCAAGGAAGAGAAATCTAAAACATTTTTCAACAAAAAATAAAAATTGAATTGGAAATCATTACTAAGATATACATCAGTGAAAATCATCTTTTATTGTTTTAATGATATTCACTTGAGATAACAAATATTTCCATCACATGGTTAAACCTTTATGATTATTAAAAGGTTCATAGTGCTATTTACCATCTGACAAATCATCTTCAAACTGAAAATACAATCATTCAAAAAATTTGTCATGCCATGAAAATTAATTAAGGAACAATCCACTTTTCATGATAAAGTCCATACAATAGTTCAAATTTCATCTACTTAACACCTTCAATACTGCATTTTCTTTTACCAAAAACACTAAAACAGGGATAAAGTAATTCCACTTTCATAAACTTGTTTCCTAACTCTTTCATCCAAATCAAATTACCAACTTATTGTGATTAATCAGTTGCCATATCAGTTAGGACAGAAATTTTGTAGAAGTAGCATTACTTAAAAGATATAATGATACTATAATATGGAGTAACAATATATAATCTCACTTTCCTAAACTCATTTTGTCCAAATCAAGTTAGTAACTTATTCATTACTATCATGTCGATGATATATGTGATGACGAGCTAACACATGATATTTATTAATCAGTTGCCACATCAATCGGCTAAGGAGTTGCATTACCTAAAAGATATAAATATACTCACCATAATATAGGACTCAAAACATATAAGAGTAATTCAACATTTACAAACTTGTTTACTAACTTTTTCATCCAAATCATAGTAACAACTTACTCATCACTATTTTGTTAAAATGACGAGCTAAAAAGATTATGATTAATTAGTCACCACATCAATCCGATAAGATAATTTTTAGATAGCATTACATAAAAGATACGATGATACTATAATAAAATAACATTTGACTCATTACTAACCAACTCAATAGATATCAGTTGCACGGAAAGCCTAGGTGCCTTATTCCATCGAGCCACTATTTTAAAGGCTCACAAATTCATCCCCTACCCTAATTTAAAAACACACTGATTAATTACACCGACTATTCTTGATGAAAAACTAGCATACGCACAATTAACTTATTCCTCAAAACACTTGGCCTCGTCAAGAACATTTTAAAATAAATTTAAATCACATTCGCAGAACAAAAGCTGGATAGTTACAAATTAAACGAGAATTAAAAATGTTAAAAAAAGTTCAACAGGAAATGCAATTGATAAGCTACTATAAAGAAATAAATGTACATGAACATACGTTACCAGTTCGTGCTGCAGTGAGAAAAAATAAAGCAAATGAATAATTTGAAAGCTTCTTCATTAAAACTTCAACAGTAAAGCAAGAACCGAGACGAAAACACTGAAAAACAAAAATCAAAAGCAACAGGTAAAAACGTTATGCATAGAGATTCACGGAAAAGCGAAAAAACATGCGATCACACTGCAATGAAGTAAAACAAATCACCGTGAAGCTCTTTTCTTTATTGATAAAAGACGATGGAAGATCTAGGGCAAATTTACACGTTGATTGGAAAAGAAGATCAAGATGGTTTGTACTGAACGAAGAGCGAGTTCATTATATAAAATCAACGTGTGCTGTAGAGAGAGAAGAAAATATCTAAGGCAGCATTCACGTCTCCAGATTATAATATTAATAAAAACGGGGTAGGATTTTATGCGGTCGGGTTTTAAAAGCATCGTTGCAGTTGGATAGGTGGCGAGACAGGAAGGCCATTGAAAGACACGTCATACCAAATTGTATTTTTATTTTTTTAGTTTTCCATTATTCTAAAATAATACATTTCAAATAAATGGGTTTATTATATATCAAAAAATATATAATTTTTTAGAGATTAAAAAAATTAATATTATAAAGTTATAATAAAAATTAATCAAATGGGTTTTATTTATAAAACTGTAATTCTTTTTTAAAAATAACTCTTATTAAATAATATATCATAATTATTAAATATTAATATAAAAATTATAAAAGAAAGAATATTGTCTATTTAAATAAATATATTAAAAATAAAATTAAAAGTGAAACATTGAAATCACATTGGTAAAAAATGAAACAACAATATAAACTTACTATACATACATATGTGCCATATAGTATAAGTAATGTTCCTTATTAGAATATTTTATTCCATGTCAAGTTTTAAAATAATTTTAATGAATATAAGACAAGCTTTAATCTATAAGGTTTAATTAAAAAAATTGAAACAATGAAATAAAAATAATATTGGACATCATAATTTATATCTTAATATTTGTATTTTAAATATAGAAAATTATCATGTCATTAATATTATATTATTTGAGAAATAAATATTTAAATATAAATTAAAATTTTTAGCATTATTAATAGAAATATTACTAAAGTGTTAAAAATAACAAAGGAAAAGTTTTTCTGGAAAAATGATATGTTTAGACTTTGTTGGTAAGAATATCCCTGAATCTTTGAAAAAGTATAATTCTATCTTAAATTTTATAAAAAAATTTAGGAAAATAATCATTTTTTTAAAATTATTTTATAAAAATAATTATATTTTAAAAATATCAATCAATTAAATTAAAAATATATATTTTAAATGATTTTATTTTTATTTAAAAATAAATTTTTTTTATTTTATTTAAAAATATTTTTAAAAATTCATTTTTAAATATATAAATATATCATATTTAAAAATATATTTTTAAATAAAATAAAAAAAAATCTACTTTTAAATAAAAATAAAATCATTTAAAATATATATTTATAATTTAATTAATAAAATTTTTTTAGCATGATTATTTTCGTAAATCAATTAACAAAAATGATCATCTTCTTGAAAAACCCAATTTTATACTCGTTCGAACGGCACAGGCGAGGCAAAGGGGAGATAATGAAACAACAGCAACAGCGCAAGAGCCAGTACTTGGTTTGGTGGAAAAGTAAAGTAGAAATGACAGTGTGGACGGGAAAATGGAGGAAATTGTATGCATTCAGCCAAATTCTGAGAAATCGAGGATTTCGATCAGATGCAGCACTGGAAGCCATAGGCAAAGCTCGTGAAGAGAAAATACAAAATTTTGTACTATACAATTACCCGTCGTTTTCGGGAGCATTCTCGGCTCTCTTCGCTCACCTTTTCCATTCTCACTTCAATCTCCCTTCCCTCATCTTGCCTTTCTCTTCTGTCGAACCCTTCAGGTAATTTTCTACAATATCAACACTTCAACTGTTTTCTCTTAACAGAACGTTCGATAAAGTTATTACGCTGCGTTTTGCTGTTTCTAGTTACTTACTTCATTATTGCAGGGTTGAGGATTTGTGTATTGAAGGACTTGAGAAAGTCTATCTTCTTGATTTTCTCGGTCCAAAAGGATTTGCTGCTGAGCTTTCGCGGCAATCTATGTGCGAGTAAGTTAGAATTACATTTACAGGATGAAAAGTTCATGTTCTTCAATGTTTGTGGAGATTTGAATAAGTTCATGTGTTAATTTGTTGATTTGTTTAGGGTGATTGGTTTTGATCATCGGAAAACAGTCCTTACGCAAATTAATAATGATAGTGCGGACAAAGTCACTTTTTATGTTAATCCTGAGAAGAGCAGCTCCACTGCTGCACATGAATATTTCAATTCCAAGCTTTTGGAAATGAAATCTCTTGATGTAAGTAGAAGTGATGTGTTTCCTGTGCCTTAGTTGAAATGTGTGTTGTATAGAGATGACTAAAATGTTAAGATATGGAACTGTTTCTCTTAATGAAAATTAGGGAAATGCAGCGGGTTTATTGAACCCAGAAGATGAAGATCGTGTGAAATTGGTTCTCAAGTACGTTGAAGATTTGGATCTTCGTCGATGGAGTTTACCTGATATAAATGCTTTCAGGATTGGACTAAATGAATGGCGCTCAAAGTTGAATTGCATTACTAATCCATACATATATGAACAAGTTGAGTGCTTTGAAATTCGAATCTTTTTTTATTCTCTTTCTTATTATATTTTTGAGACTCAATAATTTTTAAGTCGATCCTATGAGGCTGCTTTTCTTAATTGGTTTGAAACTGCAAAATTTGACTCTATTTGGAAGCAGAAGTATAATGAAACAAAATTGTTTGATAAGTCTCATTTTGCTCATCTAATACTACCAAACTAATGAAAGAATTGAGCTACAAATCTTATTAGTTCTACATCGTGTACAAATGCCATAAAACATTTTGTTGAAAGTTTGAAAAGAAACCTGTCTGTAAACGTTTAAAATATAGAACCAAATTGAATTTGAAGGGACTACAATGGAAATCCTTAGAAGAATTCAATTTGATATGTAATTTCCTATTTGTTTCTTTCCAACAAAAGCTTTTCATTCTTTCTTTCTCTTTTGGTATTTCACCTTCTTTTGCAGCAAGAAAGCTGAGAAAAATTTTCTTTTGCTACTTTAAGTAAATCTATTTACATTCTGAATTGTTTTTGATATTTGGTTCTTAGTCACGTAAAGTTGTTACATAGAAATCTGGGTGATTTTGTGATCAGGACGCCGGATATTTCTCATGCTTGACTCTCCTCTTGTTTAATTTTTCTTTTTCTCCCTCTCTCTGTTATGTACCTGAATTCTTTTCACCTTGTTTGTATAGCAGTTACTGGAGATAAATTCTGTAGATCTAATTTTGAAGGGGAATTCCTATATTTGCTCCCACAAGGATGCTGCTAATAAGTTACTGGATAAGTTTTTTAGAATTCGATTGGGCAGAGGATTTTATGGAGAGTGTCTGGTAAATATAATTCGCTATCTTTCAAACGAATCAATTCATTTTCTTTTTAATGAATTGCTTTGACAAGAGTAGTTTTCTTTTGTGATCTGAGCTTACATTGACCTCTTTCTCATTCACATACAAGTAACATGGAATGTATTCCATGCACTTTAGCAATGGCCTAACATTAAAACTCTGTACACAGCCTTTTTCCTTTCCTCTTTCATAATCTTCTCTTCTCTGTTAACATTCTTATCTAAGAGCCATATTTCTTATTCAATCACTGTGGTTCCAGGGAGTTAGAGCAGATGGGAATTCTAACTTAAGTGATGAAATTGGCAAGCAACTTAGTGTGAGAAGTGCTGCTGCTGGGCTAAGGTAATTTGCCTTGGATATGAGGTTTCCAGATTATCAATTTATCACTCCCACCTAGACTTAGTTATCTTAAAATGATAATTAGGGATTGTATTCAGATGCACATCCATCATAAGCCTAAACTTCCTTGGCTCATGCCACTGATCCATTGTGTACCCTATTATTAATCACTCATTTATATTTTCCTTCAGTGTCTTCCTAGTTGACATATTAATGAGTTTTTATTGTGAGATTGTCAAATTGGTCACCATCTCAGAGTAAAGTTTTGATGATTTCAGGCCCATAGGAGCTGTCATATACATGCATCGGAATAATCTTAAGATGTGCTTGAGGAGTACTGATACTACTACCGATACTTCTGAAATTGCAAAGGTATTAAAGCCACGGTTGATGCTACTAGGGCTTCTAATTCCTTATATATGAATGTTTTGGTAAACTTTTGATTTTGTTTCCTTTGCATCTTTTAATATTCAGGCATATGGTGGAGGCGGCTGTGCAAGTTCTAGCTCTTTTATTATAAGAATGGATGAGTACAATCAATGGCTCTGTGTGAATACATCATGATGGCCTCAAGGTATGCACACCATTTTGTGGCATACTGTGCAATCTCCTTTTGTAAATTATTTCTCCTTTTATTTCACACCAAAATTGTTTTTATCTCCTTGCAGATGATATTATTTTCCACAGGCAAATATACCTCATCTGAGTGTTTCTCAGTAGAAATCTCTCTGCATTTTCCCCGTTTTAGGGGTAAACTAGTTAATTTTATTAAAAGATTTTCAAAGAAAACAATGAAAAGAACTCTAGGAAAAACTGAAATCCCAAACCGTAAATAGCAACACAAATTGGCTTTAAATTGGGTTTCAGAATTGGACAAATTTATTTCTGTTGATCAAATACTTTTAGCTGATGATAATTATTATTTGTGGAGTGGACTGTGTAGGTCAGTTACAAAATGTGCTACTTTGCTTTCAAAATGTTGTGGGAATCTGCATAAAATTTGGATAGATAGTAGAGATTTAGTTGCTTTGAAAATTGACCTAGTATTCTGAATGAAGACAAAGATTTTCCAATATCACTTTCTTGGATCTTCCCTTAGGTTTTCCTCCAAGACTTGTAGTAATGATATTCTCTATTAGAAGAATTGGAGAGGTTATTGGCAGATTGTAAAATGTTCTATTAATCTGAATTTAAATTAGAAGATCCTAAATTGAAAAGAATGTACTTAAACACGAAAGCAAATTTGTTTTAAGCTATCATCTATATGACACATACAATTTCCTTGATGGCTGTGCTTGTCTAACCATACTATAAATGTACTTGCTATGTGCTCGCAATAATGGGGCGTGGGCGCTAATTCATTAGCGCTGTTTAGGTTATTTTTTACCTCATTCATATTCCGATCAAAGTTCAAATGTTGAAGTTAGCAATCATTTTTTTTGGGATAGTTTGAGGGGACCCTGGTGGATAGAGTAACTTGCCTCTGAAAAATGTTAGTGAGGTTCCCTTGGGTGAAGAAAGGTCTTAATTACAATTCAATTGAAATTTTCCATTCTGAAATAATAGGTGGGTTTATGAACTGTGTATTGTGCAACTTCTATAGTAAGATGTGTGACAGAAGAATACAGCCGCTGCATTAGTTTGCCAGGCAACCTTCAACTACTATGCCTTTGGCTGCAGGACAAGTTGCTAAGTTGCAGTGTTCACCTTCTGTGCCTCACCAAGACACCTTTTTCTTCCATACCCACTGAGAAATATAATAGCACTGCCATGAAAGCCACTCCATCATCTAGTGCTGCTGAAAGGATGTAACTGTACCTCTGCCCCCACTGCTTTCGATAATGGAAGACAAAGAAATTGAAAATTGTTCCAGCTATAATCCAAGAATTATAGTTAACTGCTGTTGCTGGTGGCATCATCTGTGTTGCGGCGGGAAGATTAATTAGGGGAATCCAAGATTGCCTGGGGAATGCCTTGTATCAGCAAGAACTGTTCCAATGAACTATGTGTGCAAAAACAAAATTGTCAATTGCAGCAGAGAGAATGACATGTATCAGCAATATAGAGAAGAAAGAATACTATACTAGTTCAGTTAGTAGATTAAATTTACCTGAACTAAGAACGTTGATCTTGGATGGATCTTCATGTAGTGTCCTAGCTTGAAATCGCTGAGGAAGGAGACAGCCTGACATGCTCATATAGCCATAAGTTTTGAAGCATAAATTGACAATTGGTATTCCTGGATATATGGTTCCCATGACATACTCTGTAATTATGTGTAGGCTTTAGCACTGGACCTTGTGTCTGTATATAGAGCATCAGAGTGTCAAGATAATGTATTTTACCTAGTTAGTGACAAGATTGAACAAATTCTTCTGGAGATACTAGAACAAAAGCCATAAGGTATCTTGAGCATATGTCGAGACACATGGAAAGCAGATCGTGGAACATAACTTGCATGATCAAGGCAAAATAGTCGAAAAACTAATATTTACTATGCTTGTTGCAGATTTTGATGAAATAAACAAGCAATAATTTAACTCAATTACCTGGTTTGTTGTGGCAGTTATTATGCTAATTCGAAGGGTGAAGATGAAGGCCATGGCAGCAGCTAATAGGAGTCCCCACCATGACATCTGAACTTGATCTTTCAAAACAATGCATAGTATAAGAGAAATTGCAAGAGTCACTGCAAGCGTTAAGTAGAACCACCAGGGAGGTATGTTCTTGTATTTCCTCATCAATCTTGTATGGATATCCTCTTTTTCCTTGTAAGAAGCATGAAATCACTCATAGATCTCCCTGTTGATTTAGAGCTATATATCGAAATTTCATAACACTCTGTAAATATATTTTCTTAAGCCATCTCATAACACCAGTTGACTCTGCAAAAATCCAAACCACACAGAGAGTGCTGAAAGCTATCACAAATCCAAGCCTTTTGTGTGGCTGTCTTCTTCTAGAGATGAAACAGTTTCCAAGCAGTAGCAGTTCATATTTATGTCAATGTTGATCTCAAAGCTATATTTAATTTGTCATAGTAAGGAAAAATATAATAACACATTACCTTTCATAGAAGAGACCAACGTTTTATAGTTGATGCAATGGTGGCAAAGCCGAAGCCATCAGTGAGAGCAAAGAACATGTTCAAATTAATTTGTCCTTGCTCCTCATACTTATCCTTGTCTATCTCAAACTCATAATTAACGATAGCTGATATATCGTACTTTTGACCTTGAGCTGTAAGCAAGTGTGAAGAGAAAATGGGAACCTATGTGCATTGTACAAGTCCAGTCGCCAGTAAGCTATTGGAATTACAATGTAAATGATCAATAAATAGCCTCCACAGACATTGGCAATGGCAAAGAAAGGGCTGATCAGGGGTCTGAAAGAATGATGCGACAACAGGCCAGTCAAGTGTCAGTGTTCCCAAGTCCAAGTCCCCGCATCCTGGAGCCTAGGTACTGGGCAGTGACTGACTGAAGAATGCCCAGCATACCCATGAAATGCTCCAAAGTGTATGGAAGAGATAACCCGGGACCAGGTACCATGAAAAACAGCAGATCATTGCAATAAAGAAAAACTTTGCCTGTGACATTCGTTCATCATCCTTCTCATGCAAAGCCCTGGAAGAATCATATCAAAACTCAAAAGGTAACTAACTAGACATTATTTCTCATTTATGCAACGGATTGCTGAACAGTGTTGATTTGATGAGTCTTTATTGGAGATTGAGATGCTACCATTTTTAAGTTATAACTGTTGTAAGAGGAAGTATTAGATGTCAAAATATTATTATTATCGTTATCTTTATATAGTCAGTTATTACTTTTGAGAAAGGACAAAAAAAAAATGAGGACCCATTAGACGTCAGGACATTATGTCTAGTTGATGAAGAGTATGTTTCGATCATACTTGGGAAAAACTCAAGAGTTGATTATCAATTTAGGTTTACAGTTTCATTCACATACTGTCTACAATTATCAGCATAAGTTTGCGACCTCATAAAAATCTAATCTTTTAACAGTAATTACACCTTTTGGCCTCTAGAGTTCTTTAATTATGGGTGCCCATGCCAAAAGTCAAAATATTGACTTTTTTTATTTAAATAGATACGGGTTAGTATCTAAATGTTAATAAAATATAATAGAATATAATAAAAATTCAGTAATGTATAAATAATAACACATACTTGTTAACATATTCTTCAAAAGTAATTTAACTGTAAATTTTTAACTGTAAATTAAATTCACTTTCGTAAACACAAAAATATTATAACTTGTATTTTTAACTAAATTATCTTCAAATTATATTACCAAACTCTAAATTACATCTTGGTTTAAAATAAAAATCAAAGGGTGAACTATGTGCTTATTAAACTGTTAGTATATCATCAATTTCTTTTTTTAAAATATCTTTTCAAAGATAAAGGTCAAATAAATAAGTATTTGTGCGTATTTTATTTATTTATTCATCATTAAATCCAATAAATCATCCCCTGAAAAAACGAAATATAAAAGAGAGAGGGAGAGAGAAGGAATCCGCCAACTCGCCCATTACAGATCCTAGTTGACTCGATAGAAATATGAAAATGGGAAATAAACGTTTACTATTAAAAAAAAAAAACTAAATCAAGATTTCTCATTTTGATAAAGGTATGACGGTTAATTAATCTATGGTCCCCGGGTAAAAGTTTTGGCGCCACCAGAAGAACCGTTAACTGATTGCAGCTGCATGGGACACCCAATTTCCGTTAACATAAAAAAAAAGACAAAATTTTTCTTCAATGTTTTAAATGAATTCGAAATGAACTTTAGTTAACGGTTCTTTAGCATGCTTTAAAATTACAATAATTTTTTAAAAAAAAATTTTACCCAATTTTTATTTTTATTATATAAATATATAAGTTTTCATGATCCAGCTTTCTCGCATCTTTTCAGATTGATCTACATAAATTAGTGTTGCTTCTTCATCAATTTAATGTTGAATTATTTACATCTCTATTTTGTAAGATACGAATGATTGAATCAGTGAGTTCTGGCAGCTATTCACTCACCGGAGAAGTGAGACCTGAACCAGAGTATTCGGCCAGCACATCTGAGCTGGCTCCACCATATACTTTCTGAGCAACCCTGCCCATCCATATCCCAAAACCTGCAACAACCACAGCCAAGATTGAAACATTATCTCAAAACACTTTCTCCGAAAAGAAGCAGCAGCAGCCTACTCACCTGGGTAATGATAATAAGCAGCCATCCAGCCAGAAACGATATTTTTCTCTTATAAAACGCTTTTGGATGATAGTAACAATACCGACAGCGTAAGTAGAAGCAGAGCCAAATTCACTTCCAGCACTAGCAAATATGGAAATGAGAACATGCTCTTTCAGGTTAAACGGGCCGGGGTTAAGAGAAAACAGCCTTAACCCACATTCCGGAATCCGGTATCCGGAACTTAGTCGACGGCAACATCGCAGCTGCCGATGGGAAGGGTGGCAATTTGGACGGTGGTTTATACGATGACAAGAGGTTCATTTCTGTAAGAGAAGAGCTGGTTCAAGATGGAGAGTAGGCCACAGGAAAATAACCCCAAGAACCACATCCTGGAGGTCCATACCGGAAGGTTGGATCATCGGTGTTTGTCCCTGTTGGCCGGACCTCTTCCACCGCAGAGAATTCACCTTCACCAATGTCCGGTTGGCATCCGCGGTGACAACGGTGGTGGGTTTTTCAAGTTCTTTTGAGGGGGTGTAGGTAAATGGTGTTATTCCTATGGAACTCGTGGCGTTTAATTTAGGTTTGAAAGGATAAGATCTATTGCATGATTTTGCGGTTGACGACGAAATCTGGTAACAGACTAATTTTGACATGTGAATGTAGGGAAAAAAATGTTATTCTCTTTCAAAGAAGTGGCCCTTCTGAGATTGTGTGGGGTTCCTTTTTTAGTGTCTTAAGCAACAGGCAGTACAAAGTTTTACGTATAAATTGTTACAAAAAATATAAATACATAAAGAAAATGAGATGGACTTGTCATTACTTTGTCTTATATAAATAATTTTCAACTATAACATTCAAATGCCAGCCACTAGGGAACCCTGTAGACTAATTGACTTGTAAATAGAGGTCAATTTCAAGAAAAAGGCAAATAACAAATATAGTTTCGATAAATGATAAATACCCGCCACTGCTTTTCCTTTTCAAACTACACTTCTAAATCTCTAACGACCAAAAATCCATCTTCGCAGCCTACCCCATCATCGAAAACCTTCCAGGATTCCTCCGCAACTGCCACCGTTTCCACGACTGGATTGCTGAACAACTCTCTCAAACACCTTCTTCCAATCTCCAAGTCAACACCTTCTTCAACATTTCTAGCGGAGTCTGCTCCGCCACCCTGCCAACGATCGGGTTCTAGCACTGGAAGAAAATCCAGGTGAACATTGGCCGTCACTTCATCGTCGCAGGCTGTGATCAGACGGATAAACCCTTGTGTGAAATTATGTTTTAGTGGCTTAAAAATGTGCTATGTTTAGAATTCATCATGCTTTGGGTGATGAGATTTCGTTGATGTCCATGTTACTGGCGGGATGCCGAAGGCAGATGACGAGAAGGCATTGCCGTCGGTTCGTGTGGCTACAAACCGTAAGGAAAGTGATGGCTCTGGGGGGAATTGGACAGAGTTTTTGGAGAGGTTCATGAAAATTATTTTGTCTTTGGAGGCAATTGGATAGAGGTTTTGGGGAGGTTCGTGAAAATGATTTTGTTTAGTTTGGGTTTTCTTGTTGAGTGCGTGGGTTTGTTATCGGAAGGTGGGGATTAGCGGCGACGATGCAGTGGAATTATGGCCAAGAAAACTGGTGACTGTTAAAATTGATGTAGTCCTCGAAATTACATATTTACCCTTATTTCTTAAACATTTTTGGATTTGTTACAAGAGATAAACTGAAATGGTGTTTGTTATCTAAATAATAAATGCTATTTATTATTCTCCCTTAAAGAAATAACGTATCATTTAAATTTTATTTTTTATTATAATAATTTAATCTCAAAATAAAAAATATATGCCTCTAAATTTTTTAAAGCTAAATTATAAATAATATAACAAATTCATTTAATATATTTAAATTTTTTAAAAACCCCAAGTGGCCTGATGGTGGGAGTAGATCCTATTGATCTCAAAATCCTAAATTCAATTTTTACTTTAAGATTCCCTATATTGAAGCACTAAGAGACATATAAGAGATTTTATCCTTTACTTAATATTATCATTAGGGGTGGATAAATTTAAACCGATCCGCTATAAACCGATCCAAACCGCTTAATTGGATTGGTTTGGATCGGTTTGAATCTATGTTAGATTGATTTCTGAATTGAAATTTTACAAACCGCTATTAGAGGTTTGAGTTATGGATTGGATTAATTTCAAACCGCAAATCGTCAAACCAAACAGCTTAAATAAATATTAAATATAATTAATATTATTGTATGATAATATTAATATTATATGATAAAATAATATATTAATT
>JAVXUL010000015.1:2387085-2399675 GCA_035590515.1 Trichilia minutiflora | reverse complement strand
ACGAATAATAAACGAATCGTATTCGTGTTGATTTAAAATTTTTTCGTATATATATATACACGATACGAATACGATTCATTAACACTAATTGCCACCCCTACACACACATGCTTCTAAGTGAGTTATATTTTAAAGTAACCATCATAAACTAGCACACTGCAATCTTAGTATGACCATTTTGAGGTGTCAGCTGATAAGAGTAAGTTTTGATATGCTTCATGCTGAGTTATTATTTTACAGAGAATGAGGAAGAGAATTAAACTGAAGCAAAAATGAGAGAAATAAGACGAATTGAGTTAATGAAGGTTGAGGCACAGATTTGTAAACTGAGATGGAAATAACCTGGCAAACTTTGACCTTTGATATATTAACAAAAAACAGCTATGCTCTTGTAGAAAAACGATCTTCAATAAGACAACTGAAGGTTATTCCTGTGCAAAAGAATTATTTGATGATCTTCAATCAAAACGTTGAAGATTGTACAAAACTTCAGTTATTAATAAAAAAATTTAAAATTCCAGTAATTATATATTTTTTTCTTTTTAATAACTCTGACATTATGGATTGAGAAGTATTAAGGATCATCCGATACACCATCAGATGCATTACCAAGTGATTGTTTAACGAAGCTTGGATCTCCCTCACAGGATTTTTTTCCTTATTCTCTCATTGTTTAAAAGAAAAGAAATTGATTTATTTTAAAAGGCTCACAAATTATTCCTGATGAAAAACTAGCATACACACAATTAACTTATTCCTCAAGGACCTCAACCCACTTGGCTTCGTCATGAACAGTTTTAAATTGATTTAAAGCACGTTCGCAGAACCAATGCCATACAGCTACAAATTAAACCACAAATTAAAAAAATGTAAAAATAAAATAAAAATTAAACAGATAATGCAATTGATAAGCTACTACAGAGAAATGGATATACGTGAACATCCGTTACCAGTTCCTGCTGCTGTAAGAAAAAATCAAAGCAAATGTATAAGTTGAAAGCTTCTTCGTTAAAACTTCAAACGTAAAGCAACAACCGAGACGAAAACACTGCCAAAAAAAGAAAAAAAATCAAAAGCAAGAAGTAAAGACGTTATGCATTGAGGTCCATGGAAAAGCGAAAAACTATGAGCGACCACACTGCAATAAAGTAAACCTAATCACCGTGAAACTCTTCCTGTATTGATAAAAGACGATGGCAGATCTAGGGCAAATTTACGATACAATCAGGAGGCATTTGATTGGACAGGAAGATCAATATGGTTGGATAGAAACGAAACGTGAGTTCATCATATAAAATCAACGTGTGCCGTAGAGAGAAGAGAATACCTACGGCATCATTCACGTCTCCAGATTTTAATATTAATAAAATAAGGGATGGAGTTCTATACGATCGGGTTTTTAAAGCATCGTTGCAGTGGGACAGGTGGCGAGATTCGAAGGCCATTGAAAGATACGTCAACCGATTCTGCAGTGTACTTTTCATTTTTTAGTTTTTCAATCTTCTAAAATAGTACATTTCAAATAAATATAATTACTACATATTAAAAATATAAAATTTTTTAGAATTAATATTTTAAAGTTATAACAAAAATTAATAAAAAAAGTTTTTTAATACTAAATATCATAACTTAGACCTTAATGTTTATATTTTAAATAATATAAAAATTAGCATATTAATATTAATGAATATTTAAGATAATATATGTTAGTAATAAGTTTTGCAATCTCGTTTTACGGTAAAGTTTCGATGTAAAAGTTGTTTAGTGTTTACGGAGAAAGTCAAATACCCCCTCTTGTGAAAAAACCAAACACCCACTGTCACTGTAGTATTTTATAACAAAATCTCCCCTATTGTTTTGTAAAATATCAAATATCCTCTACTATTTTAATTAAATAATAAATTATTATAAAAATAAATTTCTTTATTGTTTAATTAAAATAACAAGGGGTATTTGATATTTTACAAAATAATAGAGGGGATTTTGTTATAAATATAGTACGGGGGATATTTGGTTTTTTCACAAATCACAGATATATTTGGCTTTCTCCCTTCATGTTTATCTCAATTTTAAAATATTAATATTTTTTTTTGTTATTCATAAAAAAAAGTAACGAATTTTATTTAAATTATTCTTTTTTTTATGTACGATGATATTAAATATTTGTTTTTTATTAAATAAATTAAGATTTTTTAAGTATATAAAAAAAATTTATATTATTTAAAAAAATATATTAAAACATAAATCAAAATCTTAAGTATTATTCCTAAAAATGTAAAAAATGCAAAGAGAATGTTTTTATTGAAAAAATGAAATTTTTGGACCTTGTTTGCAGGAGTATCCTAATTCTTTGATAAAGTTTTTCTATCATAAATTTTATTTTAAATGACAAAAATACCCTAAAATGGCTCCAATGAGAGGGAACAAAAGTTACAAAACGGCATAGGGGCAGAGAGGAAATGATTCAACCGCAGCAATAGCAAGAGCGCCAGCGAGTGTTTTGGTTTGGAGGGAAAATCGATTAGAAATGACAGTGTGGAAGGGAAAGTGAAGGGAATCGTATGCATTGAGCCAAATTCTGAGAAATCGAGGATTTCTATCGCATGCAGCACTGGAAGCCATAGGCAAAGCTCGTAAAGAGAAAATACAAAATTTTGTGCTATACAATTCCCCGTCGTTTTCTGGAGCATTGTCGGCTCTCTTCGCTTTCCTTTTCCATTCTCTCTTCAATATCCCTTCCCTCGTTTTGCCTTTCTCATCTGTCGAACACTTAAGGTAATTTTCTACAATATCAACACGTCGACTGTTTTCACTTAACAGCATGTTCGATAATGTTAATACGCCGCGTTTTGCTGTTCCTAATTGCTTGCTTTGTTATTGCAGGTTGAGGATTTGTGTTTTGAAGGACTTGAGAAAGTGTATCTTCTTGATTTTCTCGGTCCAAAAGGTTTTGCTGCTGCGCTTTCACGACAATCTATGTGCAAGTAAGTTAGAATTACTTTTAGAAGATGAAAAGTACATGTTCTTCAATGTTTGTGGCGATTTGATTGAGTTCATGTATTAATTTGTTGATATGTTTAGGGTGATTGGTTTGATCATCGGAAAATAGTCCTTGCACATAATACTAATGATCGTGCGGAGCAAGTCACTTTTTATGTTAATCCTGGGAAGAGTAGCTCCAATGCTGCATATGCATATTTCAATTCCAAGCTTGCGGAAATGAAATCTCTTGACGTAAGCAGAAGTGATGTTTTTTCCTGTGCTTTAGTTCAAATGTATGCTGTACCGAGATGATTAAAATGTTAAGATGTGGAACTGTTTCTCTTATGAAAATTAGGGGAATGCAGCGGGTTTATTGAACCCAGAAGATGAAGATCGTATGAAATTGGTTCTCAAGTACATTGAAGATGATCTTCGTCCGTGGAGTTTACCCGATATAATGCTTTCAGGATTTGAATAAAGAATGGCGCTCAAAGTTGAATTGCATTACTAATCCATACATATATGAACAGGTCAAGTGCATCTTTTTTTCTCTTTTCTTATTTCTTCAGGGTTATTTTTGAGACTCAATGATTTTTAGTTGATTGTATGATGTTGCATTTCTTAATTGGTTTCGAAATGCATAATCTGACTCTCTTTGGAGGCAAAAGTATAATGAAGAAAAATGTTTGATAAGTCTCATTTCTTCGCCAAATAGTTTCCCCGTGTAGTTGAAGGAAAACATGGGAAGCAACCAAGGATCATAGAAAACATTTTATGCAATATTTATGGTTTTCAAACATAATGAAACAAAACAACCATGGATAAGCATAATATACCTAGCAATCCGGATAGCCTAACTGTCTCCGATCGGCCTCCAAGTGTATCCACAAACCAAAGAGAAGCAAGAAATGATGATAAGAACCCTGAATCCTGTGACACGATTGTTTCTAAGACATATCTCCGATAGTGCCAAACTAATGAAAGAATTGAATAACAAATCTTATTAGTTCTACATCATAAGTATATATGCTGTAAATTATTCTGTTTAAGGTTTGAAAAGAAATGCTCTGTAAAACGTTTAAAATATGTAACCAAATTGAATATGAGGGGACTGGGATCAGAATCCTTAAAAGAATTCAATTTGATTTCTAATTTCCTATTTGTTTCTTTTCAACAAAAGCATTTTTTCCTTTTCATTCTTTCTTTCTCTTTTGGTGTTTCATCTTCTTTTGCAGCAAGAAAGTTGGGAAAAATTTTCTTTTGCTAGTTTAAATAAATCTATTTATATTCTGAATTGTTTTTGATATTGGTTCCTAGTCACGTAAAGTTGTTAGATAGAAATCTGGGTGATTTTGTGAGGAGGACACCTGATATTTTTCATGCCTTAATCTCACGTTTTGTTTTGTTTTTTTCCTCTCTCTCTGTTATGTACCTGCATTCTTTTCAACTTATTTGTATAGCAGTTACTGGAGATAAATTCTGTAGATCTAATTTCGAAGGGAATTCCTATATTTGCTCTCACCAGAGTGCTGCAAATAAGTTGCTGGATAAGGTTTTTAGAGTTCAATTGGGCAAACGATTTTATGGAGAATGTCTGGTAAATATAACTAACTATATTAAACAAATCAATTCATTTTCTTTTTAATGAATTGCTTTGACATGACTAGTTTTCTTTTGTGATTTGAGCTTACGTTGACCTCTTTCTCTTTCACATACAAGTAACATGGAATGTATTCCATGCCCTTTAGCAATGACCTAAGATTAAACCTTTGTACACAGCCTTTTCCCTTTCCACTTTCATAATCTTCTTTTTTCCGTTAACATTCTTACGTAAGAGCTTTATTTCTCATTCAATTACTGTGGTTCCAGGGAGTTAGAGCAGATGAGAATTCTAACTTTAAGTGATGAAATTGGCAAGCAATTTAGTGTGAGAAGTGCTACAGGTGGGTTAAGGTAATTTGCCTTGGATATGAGGTTTCCAGATTATCAATTTATCACTCCCTCCTAGATTTAGTTATCTTTAAATGATAATTACGGACTGTATGCAGATCCTAAGACTTCCTCTGCTCATGCCACTGATCCATTATGTACCTTATTAATAATCACTGCTTTACATTTTCCATCAATGTCTTCCCAGTTTAGCTGTTAAAGAGTTTTTATTGTGATATTATCAAAATGGGCACCATCGCAGAGTAAAGTTTTGATGATGTCAGGCCCATAGGAGTTGTCATATACATGCATCAGAATAATCATAAGATGTGCTTGAGTACTGTTAGTGCTACCAATACCTCTGAAATTGCAAAGGTGTGAAAATCAAGGTTGATGCTACTAGGATTTCTAATTCCTTATATACGAATGTTTTGGTAAATTCTTGGTCGTGTTTCCTTTGCATCTTTAATATTCAGGCATATGGCGGAGGTGGCTCTGCAAGTTCTAGCACTTTTATCATAAGAACGGATGTGCACAATCAATTGGTTTGTGTGAATACATCATGATGGCCTCAAGGTATGCACACCATTTTGTGACATACTGCAATCTTCTTTTGTTAATTATTTTTCCTTGTATTTCATACCAAAACTGTCTTAACTTATTCTTTTTCCTTTCAGATGATACTAATTTCCTACAGGTTAATATACATGATCTCAATCTTTCTCAATAGAAATTCCTCTGCGTTTTCCTCCTTTTGGGGGTAAGTCAGTTAATTTTATTCAAAGACTTTCAAAGAAAACAAGAAGCAAGAACCTTAGAAAAACCTAAAATCCCAAATTGTAAATAGAAACGCAGATTGGCTTTAAATTGGGTCCCACAATTGGCCAAATGTATTTCTGTTGATCAAATATTTTAGCTGATGATATTATTATTTGTGGAACAGACTGTATAGGTCAGTTACAGCATGTGCTACTTTGCTTTCGAAAGGTAGCAGGAATGTGCATTGAAGTTGGATAGACGGTAGAGATTTAGTTGCTTTGAAAATTGAACTAGTATTCTGAATGGAAAAAGATTTTCCTATAACATTTACTGGCAAATTGTAAGATGTTATATCAATCTGAATTTAAATTAGAAGATCCTAAATTGCAACGGACGTACTTAAATATGAAAGCAAATTTGTATTAAGCTATCATGCATATGACACATACAATGTCCTGGATGACTCCACTTGTCTAACCATACTATAAATATATTTGCTAATCCTGTACCGCGCAACTTCTATAATAGATGTGTCGCAGAAGAATACAGCTGATGCATTAGTTTACTGGGCAACCTTCAACTACTATGCCTTTGGCTGTAGGACAAGTTGCTAAGTCACAGTGTTCTCCTTCTGTGCCCCACCAAGACAAACCTTTGTCCTCGATCCCCACTGAGAAATACAATAGCACTGCCATGAAAGCCACTCCAGCATCTAGTGCTGCTGAAAGTATGTAATTGTACCTCTGCCACCACTGCTTTCGATAACGGAATACGAAGAAGTTGAAAATTGTTCCAACTATAATCCAAGAATTATAGTTAACTGCTGTTGCTGGTGGCATCGATCCTGTTGCTCCTAGAAGGACAGGAAGATTAATTAGGGGAATCCAAGATTGCCTGGGGAATGCCTTGTGCAATAGCCAGACAATTATTGGTCCTAATGCACCACCAAGGAAGAACCAATTCATGGCAGGATAATTTCCAAGTCTTCCAAAGATCCGCTTAGGTCCCACCAATCCCCAAATGACTGATGCATCAAAGAAGACTCGATCACCTGGGCATGTCCAGGGACTGTCGGGGGGAAGGAGATTGTCCTGACATATGTTCTCGATAGAGTTCAGCAACCACCATGCCACTGCAAGGTTGATGGTTCCAGCAAGAACTGTTCCAATGAACTTTGTGCACAGAGACAAATTTGCAAATTGCAACAGAGAGAATGACATGTATCAGCAATTATAGAGAAGAAAGAATAATATACGTGTCCAGTTGGTAGAATAAATTTACCTGAACTAAGAACATTGATCTTGGAGGGATCTTCATGTAGTGTCCTAGCTTGAAATCATTAAGGAAGGAAACAGCCTGAGCCATGCTCATATAGCCATAGGTTTTGAAGCTTACATTAGCAATCGGTCTTCCCGGATATATGATTCCCATGACATATTCTGTGATTATGTTTAGCCCTGGTGTCTGTATACAGAGCATCAGAGTGTCAAAGATATTGTATTTTATCTAGTTAGTGACAAGATTGCATAAATTCTTCTTGAGATATTAGAACGAAAGTCATAAAGTATCTTAAGCTTATGTTGAGATACATGGAAAGCAGCTCGTGGAACATAACTTGCATGATCAACACAAAATAGTCGAAAAACTAATATTACGACGCTTGTTACAGATTTTGATGAAATAAAACAAGTCATAGTTTAACTCAATTACCTGGTTGGTTGTGGCAGTTATTATGCTAATTGGAAGGGTGAAGATGAAGGCCATGGCAGCAGCAAATAGGAGTCCCCACCATGGCATCTGAACTTGATCTTTCAAAACAATACATAGTATAAGAGAAATTGCAAGAGTTGCTGCAAGCATTAAGTAAAACCACCAGGGAGGTATGTCCTTGTATTTCCTCATCAGTCTTGTATGGATATCCTCTTTTTCCTTGTAAGAAGCACTAAATCGCTCGTAGATCTCCCTGTTGATTTAGAGTTATATATATATTTCATAACACTGTAAATATATTTTCTTAAACCATCTCATAACAAAAGTTGACTCTGCAAAAATCCAAACCATGCAGAAAGTTCTGAAAGCTATCATAAAATTCAAACCATTTTTGTAGCTCTCTTCTGAACAAAAACTCTAGAGATGAAACATTTTCTAAGCGGTGGCAGTTCATATTTACATCAATGTTGATCTCAAAGCTATGTTTAATTTGTCATAGGAAAGAAAAATATATTGACACACTACCTTCCATAGAAGAGACCCACATGTGTTATAGTTGATGCAATGGTTGCAAAGCCAAAGCCATAAGTGAGAGCAAAGAACATGCTCAAATTAATTCGTCCTTGCTTCTCATACTTAGCCATGTCTATCTCAAACTTGTCATTAACAATAGCCGTTATATCGTACTTTTGACCTTGAGCTGTAAACAGGTGTGAAGAGAAAATGGGAAACCTATGTGCATTGTACAAGTTCAGTCCCCAGTAAGCTACAGGAATAAAAATATAAATGATCAATATATAGCCGGCACAGACATTGACAATGGCAAAGAAAGGGCTGATCAGGGGGCTGAACAAGAACGATGCAACGACAGACCAGTCGACTGTCACTGCTCCGAGTCCAAGTCCTCTCATCCCGGAGCCAAGCTGCTGGGCAGTGACTGACTTGGAGAATGCCCAGCATACCCATGAAATGCTTGATAGTGTAGGGAAGAGGTAACCTGGAACCAGGTACCATGAGAAACTACAGATCATTGCAATGAGGAAAAACTTTGCCCGTGACATTCGATGATCATCCTTCTCGTGCAAAGCCCTGGAAGAATTATATCAAAAGGTAACTTACCAGACATTATTTCTCCGTTATGCAACAGATTACTGAACAATGATTATTTGATTTTTTTTGTTTGAGATTAAGCTGTTACAGTTTTGAAGTTGCAATTGTTTTAAGATAAAATCATTAGATATCAAACTATAATTATTATTTGTGTCTTTGTATAGTCAATTATTACTTTTGATACCAAAAAAAAAAAAAAACATTTCAGTGCCCATCGCATGTGGATAAATAATGTCTGGTTGATGAAGAGTATGAGTCAATGATACTTAGGAACAACACAAAGTTCAATATCAATTTGGTATAGAGTTTCTTTCTCATATGATTTCAAGTATTGGGAATTTGGGATAAGCTTGTTCTCTCCAGCCACCTCATAAACATCTTTTTGATAATAATTTTTCACCTTTTAGACTCTCGTGTTCCTTTAATTGGGGGTGCCCATACTATGAAAGATCAAAAACTATTGATTTTTATTTTATTTAAATAGATACGGGCTAATAAATAATTATTAATATAATATAATATAATAAAAATTCAGTAATGTATATATAAAATAACATATTTTTGTTAAAATATTCTTCAAAATTTAATTAACTGTAAATTAAATTTACTTTAGTAAACACAATAATATAATAAACTTCATTTTTATCAAAATTATCTTTAAATCATATCACCAAACTTTATGCTAAACACCAAAAAGTCAATTCAAGATTTCCCACCATGGTAAAGGTTGTACATTTATTAATCTCTATGGTCCCTACACAACAGTTTTTAGGCCACAGGAAGAACCGTAACTGATGGCAGCTGCATGTGACACGTAATTTTCATTAACAACATCAAAAGTAGTATCAAAAATTTTCTTCAATGTTTTAAATGAATTCGAAATCAACTTTAGCATGCTTTAAAATTATGATATTTTTTAAAAAAATTTACCTATTTTTTATTTTTATTATATAAATATCTAAGTTTTCACGTTCTAAGTTTTCGGGCATCTTTTCAAGTTGATCTACATAAATTAGTGTTGCTTCTTCGTTAATTCAACGCTGAATTATTTAAATATGTATTCTATAAGATGCGAATGATTGATTCGGTGAGTTTCGGCTGCTATTTACTCACCGGAAAAGGGAGACCTGAACCAAAGTATTCGGCCACCACATCTGAGCTGGCTCCACCACATACTTCCTCAGCAACCCTGCCCATCCATATCCCAAAACCTGCAACAACCGCAGCCAAGATTGAAACACTATTTCAAAACAAGAAAAACACTTTGAAAATGGCAAAAACAAATAATTTTTACTCACCTGGGTAGTGATAATAAGCAGCCAGCTAGCCAAAAATGATATTTTTCTCTTATAAAACGCTTTGATGATAGTAACAATACTGACAGCGTAAGCAGAACCATAGCCAAAAGCACTTCCAGCGTTAGCAAATATTGAAATAAGTACGTGCTCTTTCATGTTAAACGGGCCTGGGTTAAGAGAAAACAGCCTCGATCCACATCCTGGAATCCGGAACTTGGTTGACGGCAACGTTGCTGCTAGGAAATGTCCGATTGGAAGGGTGGCGACTTGGACTGTAATTTGTGTGATGACAAGAGGTTCAGTTCTGTAAGAGAAGAACTGGTTCAAGAAGGAAAGTAGGCCACAGGAAAGTAGCCCCAAAAACCACATCCTGAATGTCCATACCGGAACCGTCGGATCGTCGGTATTTGCCACCGTTAGCCGTACCTCTTCTACCGGGGAGAGTTCGTCGTCATCAATGTGGCCGTTACCATCAGCGGTGGGCACGGTGGTGGGTTTTTCAAGGTCTTTTGAAGTGATAGAGGGAAGTGGTTGTACTTCTATGGAACTCATGGCGTTTAATTTTTTGGGTTTGGAAGAGCATGGATCATTTGGCTTTTATCGCATGATTTTGGAATTGACGAAGAAATTTGGTGACAAAGTAATGTTTGTATTTTAGTTAAAAGTTGGACAATATTTGATAAAGGAAGAGGCTTAGCTTAAAATTTGGTTCAGTTTGACATGTGAATGTATTTAAAAAAATGTAATCCTCCTTCAAGGTTTATGTATGTGTGATTAAGATCATACGTGTTGGAGTGTCAACTAAAGATAACTAGCTTAAAAAAAAAACTCAGTCTACTTGATTACCCCACATAAAAAAATAAAGAACTACCGTTCTTTCTCGATAGCTTTTATCGTGAATTATTCTTAAAAAAATATAATAAATAAATAATTTGATTTGATTTTTTATTTTTTAATAATATAAATAAATAACATCACAATTAATGGGTAACTTGTAGTTCATCGTTGTATTATAAAATCACTTAATTAGATAATCCTTTAATGAGTAAAAGAATTTTTTTTGAGAAATCATCAGTTATTTAATTTGTTTAAAAATAGGAAAAGAGGGGAGGATGCCTCAGCAATAGAATGTGGATCCAGATTCCAACTCTCTTAAACAATCATGGGATCCAGCTCTGTATGTCAACTTTCTCGGCCATTGGAAAATTTTCGCGAGAAAATGATTAACTTAGTAGTATGATATGAATTCATGGAATTAATTATAAGTCAAATTAAAAAATCAAGACTCTGTGTTTCTAGAGACGCTGGTATCCATTTTCATCAGTGTAAGCATGTAAAATCAATTTCTTTAATGGGCTATCCACTAATATCTCTCTATATCTTAATTTTTCACATATCTATTTTAAAAAATATTAATTAATTTTTACGGCATTTCAATTTTTTTGACAATTTTACCGCATTTGTTGTAATTTTTTTATTATAATTTACAATTAATTGATTATATTTGAAATTTAAAAAAAATAATATAATAAAAGAATTGAGATAAACGATACCTACAAATGTTGAAATCTACAATAATTTATTTATTTATTTAATTGCAGCTGGTGGACAAGAAAATCTTCCACAAGGGTTGGCTCTCATTGTCTTTTACATGACGTAGCCAATGCTCATCCAAACTTTTTTTTTTTTTTAAAAACCTAATCTCTCCCTGGCATAATAATATTTCTGGATCTTTCAATTTTAATTCTTTCTTTGTCTTGGGATCATTCTGTATACAAGTCATTCATGTCCATGTGTTAGACTTACTTATATAATTATAATAATTTATAGTTTATAATTGGATAAATAAAGATGATTATTTGAATGAAAATCCCTAATTTTAGGCTTTAAAAAAAATATTATAAATAAATAAACTAAAAACCTCCAATGTTAATACAAACAAGATTCAAGTCTTGCAATTATTATATTATGTCAAAAAAAAAATTATTAATTAAATTAAATATTACATATATAATATATATTATTCATAAAAGTCATCGATATAATTAGGGGTAATAATTTAGGTTATGACACGATTATTCGATATAAATTCAATATAATTAAATATATTTAAATTTTAAAATTTTGATATAAATAATAATTGAATCGTATTCGTGTTACACAATTAATAATCATGTCAGATTCGAATTTAATTTTTTAAATTTATTTATTTATTTAAAATATGATTAAAATATGATTAATTAAATAAATAATCATATTTAAATAAATAATTATATCTAAATGAATAATTATTAATATAGTAATTTTATTTATTTATATTTGATACTTAATTTATATTTAAATAAATAGTTAATTAAATGGATTAAATTTTATATTAATTAATTGAATTGATTGAATGATCCAATCATATCACGATTATTAAGCGGATGATACGATTAATAAATGAATCGTATTTGGATTAAGAATTTTTGACATGATTAATAAATGGATCGGATTCAGATAAGCACAAAAAATACTATAAATTTATTAACACGATACAAATACGATTCGTTTATCCGAATTGATACCCTTAACCATAATGTATAATTTACACTCTTTGATATTATTGAAAGAATATCCTTTACGGAAGTAAATAATTTTTTTTTCTATTTTTAATATGTAAAATTTTAAATTATTTAAATAATTAATTTTAATAAATAATTTTTATCAAAATATGATACTATTGACTAGAGATGGCAATTTGATTCATAAATATTTGTTTCTACATATAACTATATGCTTTTTACAGATACAGATAATAAA
>JAVXUL010000015.1:2358657-2373962 GCA_035590515.1 Trichilia minutiflora | reverse complement strand
TAATCGTAAACAATTTACAATTAATTACAAAAGGTATATACTTAAGAAATAATGATCTAGAACCATATGACACGATTGGTTCTAGGGCATATCTTTAACAAGAGCTTGTGTTTTTTATCCCGAATCCTGGGTGGCTGTTGTGCCTTCCTCGCAGATCGGGATCCTCCTAAACTGACGGATGAATGAGTGAGACGGGATGTTTACTTTCAATTTCTTCCTCGCCTTTATCATGCCTTCGTCCAGGGGCCTCTTCCTCTTATCCTTCGCCTGCGCTGAGTCATCCCTCATGAGACGTTTCCTTGTTTCCTCCCTAGACAACTCCTTGAAGGAGATACCTATCTCCTTGGGGTGCTCCGTCTTCTTGCCCCCTTCTCAGGGGTCTTCTTCTGATCCCCTTTTATAGGCCCCTTTCCCTTTGCTCCTAAGGCTTTTGATTGGGGGTCAGCCGATTTGATGACCCCTGGTCCCCCCTTTGAGAGCAGCCCTTTCAAGACATCGACTGCTCTCTGTTTTCGATCAGCTACGATCCCTTCCATCCTTGCTGCTACACAAATATAAAGAATATTGGTCATAGAAAAGATAAATCCAAGTCTGAGTTAGGAAGCGATTCTGAATACTTTTACTCTTATTCAAGTGACCCCTTGTTTTTGTTAGCTCGCTCCTGATCGCGGCTTTAGATACTAGTCTAAATCTCACCTGGGAGTTCAGGCTCAGGAGATTTCTGACATCTACTTGGGCCAGGGATTCTATGCCACTGGCCACGCTTGTCGAAATTCCCGACTGCTCCCATTTAATATCTGCACAAGAAAAGGTTTGTAAGAATGGTTCCAAGATAAAAATTCTTAATTATAACTTGTTATACCTGGTTCTTGGAAGGAATTAGGGATGGCCCCTTACTGGGACTCAACCCAATCCCCATTGACCACGAACCAGTGGTCCTTCTAGTCTTTATTGCAGGAAGGAGTCCCTTTGTTCTTTAATTAGTATCCTGGGCGAATTTACAAGTAGTACCACCCCAGGTATTGGCTGGTATTTTTCTTGAGGGAGTAAAAATACAGCACCTCATCCGGGGTAAGGGCCAGAGCTCTGGCATCAGCACGAACAGGCCTCCCATAATCCTTCAGCTGTTTAGGGTCAGTTGGTAGGGGGAATCCTGAAGGCCTCGAATATTTTGGCGAAATATCGCTAGAGGGAAAACCTTACCCCTAACAGAAGGTGCTCCTCATTGAAGGCCACTTCTCCTGACCCTAGGGCACTCGGGATCTCTTCAATCTTGGGAACCCTGTACCTTACGCTCCCAGGAATATCGTAGAACTGACGGTAGATCTGTGTACCCATCTAGATAATAGTAAAGGAGAACCAGTCTGTCTCGTTTGGTCCCCTGACCCGCGCTTGTCTTGAGATATTTCTTTTATCTTCCCCTCTCTCCTGAATGGGGGTAGCTGCGTGAGTAGATTCCTTCCAACGAGCAGCATCCCTTGAATCTCTTTTGTTGGCCATTTCTTATGAAAACTCACAAACACTTGCAAAAGCACAAGAAACAAACAGAGAAGGCAAAAGGCAGCACGAAAAACAGAAGCAAACAAGAAAACAGGGAATGATGAAAGGGAAAGTACCGGAGTGAAGAACAAAAAGCAGGAAAAAATCAGAAGTGTGAAAATGACGGGTGAAAGAGGGGTTATTTATAGTGAAAGAGGGCTGATCTTTGTCGTTGATCTAAACGATTAGGGGAGAGTCACGTGTCTAGGATCATAAATGCCCCCATGGCTCGAGAAAACGGTCATGTCCCCGACCATTCAGGTTCTGACACATAGCTCACCCCTAACGAAGCATTTAAATCTTCCCAAAATATGAGGAGCAGCCAGTTCAATGACAGTTGGGTACAGACAAGACGTGACGTTCGATGGGCTACATTTAATGAGGACGGAAGCTGAAGTCAAAGGGAAGACACATCATCAATAGGTTAATGGCTCCATAAAAAAAGGGAGATTCCAATGACTAGGTAGCGTCCACAACACCCCCAACCACCTCAGGGTTGGCTACCTTATGAGTAACCCCTGTTCACCTGAGCCAGTCAATCTCCCTGAGAAAGGTCATCTCAGCTATGATTTTCTGATGCGAGCCCTACAAGTCTCACATCAGAAACTGGGGGATTGGATGTTTGAAAAAAAATACAGAGTCTACATGTGGATCCTCCATCAGCGGGATATGTGGCAGGTGGCCTACATCTCAGTCGTCCCATCATCCCAAGCATCCTTCGTCCTAGGTATTTCGTCGTCCCAGGAGCTTTGTCTCCTCAGGTTTTATGGACTTCTTTCCCAGGTTTTTTTCTTTCAGTCATCAACGACGTACCTTAGTCCGGGTACCTAACAGTTAGAGCCTCCAGACACTCTTCGCCCTAAGAACCAGGCCAGCCTCTCAGGAGACGCAAATCACTCGGTACAAATTCAGCAATTACTCCAGGCAGGGATTCCTTTCGTATCTAACTTATAGGCAGTCCTTGACTAGAGTAACTGTGGACACGTGCCCCCTCTATCCAAAAATGGGAATAAGCACTGACAGCAGCCTACCATCAAGGCAGCAGTCCCACCATAAATGTACCCGTCCCATCTTCTGATTATCTTAAGGTGATGAAACGGTGATAGGCCTGCGACCTTTAGATGTGTCAGCAACGATATTTATGAAATAGTACTGCACTCTGTTCCATAACAGACGTCCCATCATTCCCATTCTCCGATACCTAGTTACTATCATGGAGGCACTATATAAAGACAGTATTTTTAAAGGAGGCGGGACTCTTAGAGGAAAAAAAGGAGATTTGGTAACACCACATTTTTCAGGAACCAAAAACACTTCTTTCTCCCTCAACGTCCACTTTGATAATCTCTACATTTGGTTCTTCATTTTTATCATTTCTGATTTCTTTCTTCCCTGTTCGTCGAAAACATTTCCTTCATTTACTATTTTTTTATTTAGATATCAAAGTTTTTCTATCAAGAATCCTATCAGACGTTACTTTGAAAGTGTTATTATTTTAAAGGCTTAGGAGGTAAAATTTCGTTAGAAACAATCACATATTTAGCCATCCTCAATGAAAAGGCCACCGTCCGATAGTAATTTGATCGTCCTCACGTCTTACTAATTGAGTCATTCTTCACTAATCATAAAAAAGGTGTATGAACAATTCTCACACCAATATTATTAAATATTATTTAAGGTTTCTTAGGGCAAGAAGGCTTATCCAATACAAAGATATTTTAGCATGCTAAATTAATTACTGGAAACTTTCAAAATTAGGGGTATTTTTGTAATATGAATAAGAAAGTTATATGTAAACTACAGCTTCCTCAAAGTTGCGGCCACTGTCTGAGTTTTAATAAGAAAATAAAAGGAAAACCTGATATAAAACCCTAAAACCATTCGAAATTAAAACCCTAAAAATCTCAATTCATTCATTGACTCTTATCTCAAAAACGAAAGGGTTAAGGTTTGTTCTTTTTTCTTACGTTTGTTTATCTTTTTATTTATTTTTTTTACAATATTTCTGCTTTAGTTTGTTTACTCTGAACTTGGAGAGTACAGTAAGAGAAAAGAATGTAATTTTTGTCTTTTTGAATTTGATTACTGTCCATTCAATGGATAAAAATTGATTATATGCGTGTTGTTTAGCGCACTGGGAATGAGGGATTTAGTTGTTATTGTTATTTTTCTTCAAAGCCGAAATTGATGGATTGTTGATGTACAGAAAGTTTCAAGCTTGTGCTAATGGGTGGTAAGAAAAGGAACTACAATGTTGTAGAGGAAGGAGGTAGTGTGGCAGCTACTGAAATAACTGATGATGTGAACAATGATAATGCTAACACAAATCCTTTGAAAAAGAGGATGAAAAAGTATAAACAAAAAGATGGAGAAATGGAACATGGGGATGTGAAAACTCCTAGTTCTATCAAACCCATGGAGAGAAGGAAGAAAAGGAAAGCAACGGACAAGGAGAGGCATCGTTCTGCATTAGAAGATAAAGAATTTCCGCCAAAACAAGTGGATGGAGTACTGAAAGGAGAAGAACCCACGGCATCAGTGGTGGCATCATTGTCATCTAGTGGTGGTATGCCTGACTTGCGCCTTAGTGTTTTTAATGACTTGGCTTCTGCTGATGTTTCGTTGAGACAAGTTGCAGCAGAGTCATTGGTGAGAGAGTTGCAGGAAGTTCAAAGGGTATATGATAGTCATGGGGATCAGTCGGTTGAAGGGGGACCAAAATTGGAAGCGAAAAAGGATGATGGGTTAAACAATTGTGCACCTTCATTGAGATATGCCTTGCGTAGGCTTATCCGTGGTGTTTCTTCATCAAGAGAGGTATGACTAGTTAATTTTGTTCTGAATTTTATATATGAGATACATGCAAATAGCACTTTAAATTAATTTTAAAACGTGAGATCCTGTTTCTTGTCCAGTCCCAGTGAAGCTTCTTATATGGAGTTTTAAGACTAGAAGCTGTGAGTAGTAATTGTATGTTTTAAGCCAAGTGATAATTCGATCCATTTTCATCAATCCCATACTTGTCCATCTTTATCATTCAAGGTTTCATCATGTATTGAGGATGTTTTAAAAAAATTTTAATTTATTTGTAACATGACATTTAGATTTTGGATTCCAATGGTATGAGATGGCAATAGGGCCTTTTGTATTTTAAGAAATTCATTTCCAAAGAGGAATCAAATGTAATTTTCTAGATGGGTATGTGCATCTATATAGTCCATGGCAGTGGTCTCTATTGTTAGGTAGAATATTGAATTAAGAGATGGCATGGCTTAGAGAAAAAATATTTATGCTGATTGGTTTGCTACAATTGACTTTCGTACCTGTGCTACTCTGAGACCTTAAAGGTCTGGCAATAACTGTGTAAAACCTTTTATTATACATTTTAATTTATAGCTTTCAACGTATCGTGGGGAAAGCTGGTGATCTTTGCATAACATTTCTTGTTACTGATGCAAACATTGGGCTATCTATTAGGTGAGTTTTTTTGCTAACTTCTAGATAATATATGATCTACAATTGTTTTTGCAGTGTGCAAGACAAGGCTTTGCATTGGGCCTTACTCTCTTGGTTGGTACAATTCCTAGCATCAAAGTGGACTCGTTGCTGAAACTTATTGTTGATTTGTTGGAGGTATCTTCATCGATGAAGGGTCAGGTAGGAAAGAATTTTCTTTCACTTTTGATCTCATAGACTCCAATAAGATTCTCTTAGAATTTCTCTATGCAATTGCAGGAAGTGAGAGATTGCCTTTTGGGTCACTTATTTGCCTATGGTGCTATTGCCCGGTCAGGAAGACTAGGCAAAGAGTTGGTTTGTGATAAAAACACACCTTGCATCAAGGAATTCACCAGTCAGCTCATCTCCCTTGCTGCAAAGAAGCGATACTTGCAAGAGCCTGCTGTCTCTGTTATTCTAGACTTGGTTGAAAATGTATGGTCAAATACATAAATCACATTCATTCTGTCATTGAAAATCTTAGTGCTTTCTTTGGTGACCTGATTGCTACAATGTATTAGATGATTTAGTTTTGTGGTTAATGATGCATTGTCCAATATATGTATGGCTTGTACATTGTTGCTGTAGACCATAACAAAGGTAATGTTTGGGACTTAATAAATTAAAAAAGTGAATTTTTCTCATTATGTTGGATGTTTCAATTAGTCAATATTCACAATAGCATGAAACGGCTCTCACTTTCTTTTTTTTTTTATTGGGGGTATAGTTTACATTTTTGATTCTCTTGTGTTTAAGATAAGCTTTATAACTATTTAATTAATGTTATATACAGAAAAAGGATTTTAAGGATACTACCAAAGAGTTAATGTAAAATGATAGTAAAACCTTCAAATCTTTTGTGACATTTCAAAATTTTTATATAGAATATAAACATTTTGTTCATTTATTTCTTCATTTTAAGGTTCTGATTATAGGTTTTCTAAGAAACCAGAGTTGCTGGGGTGGTTCACAAGATTTCAGTGAAATCTTACATTTCACTCCTACCCTAGAAGAGACTTCTTGATCTCACCTTAACCCTTTCATATCTTTTATGGTTTTGCAGTTGCCTGCTGATGCTGTGGTACACCATATCCTTGAAGCTCCGGGTCTTTGTGAGTGGTTTGAGGGGGCCAACGAAGTTGGGAACCCTGATGCTTTGCTTTTAGCTCTCAGAATTCGCGAAAGAGTTTCTATTGACCGCACAAAGTTTGGCGAGCTTTTGCCAAATCCATTCAGCCCTGGCAACCTCTTTGCTACTGACCATTTGTCCTCTCTTGTTAATTGCTTGAAGGTTGTATTCAGACATACCCGCATGCTGCAACTCTAGTATGGATGAATAGAAATTTTAGATTTTCTGACAAAAATTTTGTATCTCTGGAATATGGCAGGAATCCACGTTCTGTCAGCCCCGAGTGCACAGTGTGTGGCCTGTTCTGGTGAATATTCTTTTACCTGATACAGTTTTGCAAGTCGAAGATGTGGCATCAGTGTCAACTTCCATAAAGAAGCACAAAAAGAGTCGCAAATCTAGCTCTACTGAAGAAGAAGTTGCGAAGAGCGTTCAGTCTTTCTGTGAAATTATTATTGAAGGGTCCCTTCTTCTGTCATCTCATGACCGTAAACACTTAGCTTTTGATGTTCTGCTGCTACTGCTTCCAAGGTTACCTGCATCTTTTCTCTCAATTGTTATGTCTTACAAACTCGTCCAGTGCCTGATGGATGTACTTTCCATAAAGGATTCATGGCTATATAAAGTAGCACAGTATTTCCTTAAAGAATTATTAGATTGGGTTGGGAATGATGATGTCAGAAGAGTTGCCGTGATTGTGGCTTTGCAAAAACACAGTAATGGAAAATTTGACTCCATTACACGGACAAAAGTTGTTAAAGATTTGATGGCAGATTTCAAAACAGAATCAGGTTGCAAGCTTTTTATTCAAAACCTAGTTAATATGTTTGTGGATGAAGGTCAGGCTTCTGAGGAGCCTTCAGATCAGAGTCAAACTACTGATGACAATTCAGAAATAGGATCAATTGGTGAGAAGGATTCAGTTGGGACATTGGGAAATTCTGATGTTCTGAAAAGTTGGGTTGTAGAATCCCTCCCCAGTATTTTGAAACATTTGAAGCTGGACTCTGAAGCAAAGTTTCGGGTGCAAAAGGAAATTTTGAAGTTTTTAGCTGTACAAGGCTTGTTCTCTGCATCTCTTGGTACTGAAGTGACGTCGTTTGAGTTGCAGGAGAAATTTAGGTGGCCTAAAGCAGCCACCTCGAGTGCTCTTTGCAGGATGTGTATTGAGCAGCTTCAGTTATTGCTGGCAAATGCTCGGAAGATTGAGGGATCACGATCTTTGGCAAACAGGCTTGATCCAAATGATCTTGGGTCTTACTTCATGAGATTTCTTAGGACATTACGTAACATTCCTTCAGTTTCTTTCTTTCAATCATTAAGTGATGAGGATGAGCAGGCATTCAAAAAATTGCTAGAAATGGAAACTACGCTTTCTCAAGAGGTAGTTGAATTTACCATCTTTATCATATGTGGTCCTTATATTGTATTGTCCGGAATACTTAATCTGAGTTCTCTAATATCTCAGACTATTCAATAAAAAGTTGCACTTAAGTGTGTCAGAATGTTTTCAAGTTTGTATATCAGATTACGTCTTTTTTGCATAATATTTGTAAATTCCGCTTTTTTAATTTTGTAGGAACGTAATAGTGGGCTTAGCACAGATGCAAATAAATTGCATGCCCTTAGGTACTTGCTTATCCAGTTACTGCTCCAACTGCTTCTTCGGCCCGGAGAATTCATCGAAGCCGCCTCTGAACTTATCATGTGCTGTAAAAAGGCTTTTGCATCCTCTGATCTTCTTAACTCCTCTAGTGAAGATGAGTCAGATGATGTATCTCCAGAGCTTATGGATGTCCTGGTGGATACATTGCTTTCAATGCTCCCCCAGTCATCAGGTCCTATGCGGTCTGCTATAGAGCAGGTGTGTGGGGCAACAGCCGCATAGTCATTTTTCTTTATTTTGTTCTTTTAGTTGTTATAAGTTACTATGCTCATGATGTTGATATAACTTGTGGTTTGGTGTTAGTCTATACTGAGTTTAGGAGGGAATTTTCATGAATTAAATAAAAATTTCATCTGCTGTTCCAATAATTTATTGGATAAATCACTATAATTGATTTTGAAGAAGAATTCAAAACGTCTCATATAGAGTTGATTGTGGCAAACTAAGAGAAAGTAAAACAAATATGGTAGGATTTGAAGAATTTAATCTAATAACAAAATGCATTTTCTCTGGCCATGAGTTCCCAGCACACAGTAGATGAATGTTTTATTTGGCATCTGATTTTGTTTTTAGGTTTTTAAATATTTCTGCAATGACGTTACGGATGATGGACTGATGCGGATGTTGCGGGTTATTAAGAAAGATTTAAAACCAGCTAGACATCACAATGCAGAGAGTGAAGAAGATGATGATGAAGATTTTCTTGGTATCGAAGAAGAGGACGACATGGATGAAGCTGAGACTGGTGAAATGGTGGAGACTGATGAGCAGACTGATGACTCTGAGGCAGTGGCTGGAGTTGAAGTCGGAAAAGAACTCCCCGAACACTCTGATGAGTCTGATGGAGGAATGGATGATGATGCAATGTTCAGGATGGATACTTATCTTGCTCAGATTTTCAAAGAGAAAAAGAATCAGGCTGGGAGTGAAACAGCTCAATCCCAGCTTGTTCTGTTCAAACTACGGGTTCTTTCATTGGTGGAAATTTACCTCCATGAAAATCCAGGCAAGTAGAACTGTGTGTTAAGCTAAGTTAACATTAGCAGTTGTGAAAATATAGAAATGGTCCTGAAAACATTTCTAAACTTACAGCCATTAGATAACAGGACTATTTAGGAATGAAAACTTTATCTTTATTCAACTTTTTCTGTGCATACTGATTTGTGGTCTTCATGATTGTGTTCCTCATGCAGGTAAGCCCCAAGTTCTGATGGTTTACTCTAACTTGGCTCAGGCTTTTGTTAACCCACATACTGCTGAGGGCTGTGAACAGCTTGGACAACGTATATGGGGAATTCTAAAGAAGAAAATATTCAAGGCAAAAGACTTCCCGAAGAGTGAATCTTTGCAACTTTCTACTCTTGAAGTTTTGTTGGAGCAAAACTTAAAATTGGCATCAAAACCATTCAAGAGAAAAAAATCTGCTGCTAATTCATTAAGAAAAAAGCAGTCAGCATCCTGGAATCAACATAAAATGATCATCTCCTTGGCTCAGAATTCAACCTTTTGGATTCTAAAGATTATTGATGCCAGAAATTTTTCAGAGTCTGAACTACAAGTGGCTTTTGATATCTTCCGTGGTGTATTGGTCGGGTATTTTGATAGCAAAAAATCTCAAATAAAAACAGATTTTTTGAAAGAAATATTTCGTAGAAGGCCATGGATTGGCCATCATCTCTTGGGCTTCCTTTTGGAAAAATGTGCCAGTGCAAAATCAGTGTTCCGTCAAGTTGAATCTCTGGATTTGGTGATGGAGATATTGAAGTCATTGGTTCCTTTAAGCTCTGATGATGTCAGCCGGGAAGCATCAAAGAAAAAGTTGAAGAGCCTTCTTGGAAATCTCAGTCATGTGATAAAGCAGCTGATGAAAAATATGCCTGAAAAGCAGTCTAGACGGGCCGAAGTACGCAAGTTCTGTGGTAAGATTTTCCAGATGGTATCAACTCTTAATCTGACCAAATCTTTTCTTAAAGATTGGGCCCCTGATGCCCATTCTGCATGTGAATCTCAACTTGGTGATGTTTTTCTTAATTTGAAGAAGTTGGAATAAGAGCAGCAAAAATAAACATCTGGGAAAATATTTGCTGAAAGTACTTATATACAGATTTTCTGGTAAACTTGTGTTGCTGCCTATCCGGTGCTGCAGGAAAAAAATCAGGAGTTTAAGTTACGATTTTGATGCTGAGCTTGTTTCAACTAATTGCTTGTAGAACTTCGGCAGTCGTATAGCCAAGTTAACATGCCTAGCTTGCCTATTATCTTCATAAACATTTTACGCCGGTAGAATTCTTTCAAGCTGCCTGTTTGTGATTTATGTTTTCATGATTGTTCATAGAGAAAAATTTTGAAGGTTGGTCTTACTTCAGACATCAGAAGCCGTGTCTTTTGTAAGCGAATGTTGTCTTTTGCTATTGTTTTAAATGCATAACTTATTTGTCTGTCTCCCCTCTCTACTTGACACGGGTGATTGAGGAGAAACTGCAGTTTTCATGACTTGTTCGAGTTCTTTTCTTAGCTGTTACAATTCCAAATTTCATTCTTATTTTGCAAGACTTTCTTTCATTAATTCAGTGTTTACAGCTTAGGACCATGCTTGAATTGTAAAAATGAGTTCAATATTTTATTTTTAACATCCTTGGAGAATAAGTTAGTCCTAGGCATGTTCAGCAAACGGCTCTTGACCGGCCAATCTTTTCCTTTATCTTCTTCGCCGCTTGTTCTTTGGGATTTAGTTGGTATGCTCTCTTCCTACCGGATTTTTTATTATAATAATAATTATTATTATTATTCAAGTGAGAAAAACACATGTATATTGTTATTATTATTATTAATATTCAAATTAGAAAAACAGATGCATGTACCCAATAACTGCCTGACTGTCTCACGCACAATATTACTCAAAATTCACTTATCAAAACTTGGTAGTTCCTTTCTTCACACGCTTCCAGGATCGATCCCTTCTTGTGCAGTTATTAATCAGTCTTTACAAGTTGTGTAATCAACTATTTAATTCACCTGCTGATTCAGAAATCTAAATCACTTCTACCATACGAAGAGATCCCTTCAATTGAAAAGAATGTGCTGGCAATGGTTGGGTTTTGAGTCTTTTAACATCTTCATGTATCAGTTTTCTTTTGAGTTTACAATTAGTTCAAGCATACCAACACAACTCGTGGCAAAACAAAAATCTCCAACGCAAATGAGTCCATGATGGCTAAAATTATGTATTAGTGTTAATAATGTTTACAAAGTATATCGACCCCTCTAAATCTCTCTAACACATCGAACAATCTTCTCTGAAACTTTGCCTACATTTCCCTACTCTGGCTAACCAGTCTTAGCATTTTGTCCTATTTTTTTCATCCCAAATTTTCCATTCGTTGATCCTCTTTACAATCCGACCAAAAGCAACCTTGCCAACTTCCAATTTCACTGAGATTACTCCAAAAAGTAACAGTCAATCCACCACACAACGTGCAATCAAACCCTGAACAAGAGAATTTCCAAATTTCAGATTCAGCACAAAATACCAACATATAAAAAGATTGAGCAAGACACTGAATCAAGCAAAGTCATTGGTACCTCATTCATCCATAACAATCACACTTCAGGGCCACTTGTCCAGGAAAGCTTTACTCCTATCCCCAAACCTCGATCTTTCATCAAGGTATTTTATGAACGGGCATCATCAGCATCCGAATCACTTCCTGAAGAAGTCCCTGAATCCGAATCTGCAAAGTACAGACACAACTACTGAACATTTCTCCCACATTGTACACCTATACAACTCAATCAAACATCAAATTTTTTGTATGTTATACCACTAGAAGACGATGAATCACTACTCGAACTACTAGAGCCGCTGGAACTGCTACTGGCATTGTTGTTGTTATGAGCATTATCCTTCTCAATCTCCACAGGAGGAAAATTGCTCATCGGCATCTCATCACCTATGTCCACATCTTCTTCCCCAACATCCCCTTTCTTTGCCTTCTTCACATCAGCTGGCACTTCAGTTTTCTCAACCATAGGAACGTCCTATATGTACACACACAAAAAAAAAAAAAAGTCCCACATAAGTATGCAAAATCATAGAAATGGAAGCAGATGATCACAATTAATAATTTCATTTACCCTATTGGTTTCAGGCGTGGCCACATTGTTGATGCCCATCAATGCTTGCCTTTTAATCTTGCTAACCATCTTCTTATAATTAGTAACAAAGCGATCAAGCTCCCAAAGAGTCTCTGTATCAAGAGCCTCAATATCAAGCTCGATCTCATCCTCATCCTGCCGTAAATTTCCATTCCTTTTCTTCAATATATGAATTACCTGTTCCATCTTCTCTTGTGGCAAACTCTGCAGTCCTATCCCCAATTTGTGCTTCTCTTCCATACTCATCTCACGCTTGCTTGGATCCTTAGCCTTTGGCTTCGGCTGTTTCAGTGGTTTTGCAGCTGGTGTACCCCTTCCTGGCGATGGTGTTCTCACCGGTAACTGTGACACCGGCTGTGCGTTTGGTTTAGGGGTTGAGTTTGACCCAGTCGCTGGAACTCGCTGCATTGGCTCAGATTTTGCCACAATTTGTTGCTTAGAACTTTCTTTTTCCTTCACCTCATGGAAATTCCATGAATTTGCAGGGATATCAACATCAAATACTCGTTCTTGAATCTCTTCTTGAACCAATTTCTCGTTAATAGGCCGAAATACCTCCTCAAATCTTGCTAGAAGTTGATCTGCTAGAATATACACATCATGGCCCTTGGGGTTGTAAGTCATGGCGTTGTTGAAAGTCAACCTAACGTCAGCTGCAAAATCCTCGGGTGAGTCGTACAGATTCTTCGACAATTTCGACTTCACAGTTCCAAGATCCATAGGATTCTTGATTATATCATAATAATCATGTAAACCCATACCAACAACATCAACAGGTGAATTAAAAATATACCCATGTTTATGCTTCATCAACTTCGTCAAGATTTGCGCACAACCCTTCAGTATCTTCCCATTATCTTGCTGATTTAGTTTCTTCACGTCATTCGACATAGACGGCCTCTTATTGCCGGCAATCGACGATTTCTTTGAGCTAGATCTGAACTGTTGGGTTTCGATTCGGCTCTTTAACTGCCGAATCTGTTCAAGTTCTGAAATCAACCGACTTTTGAGCTCCAGAAGCTCCTTCTTCGAATAAGATGCGATATTGAAGCTGATGTAATTACCCACGAGGATATGATCGTTGTTGGGTCTTCTGTTGATGGACGACGCGTCGTCAGAGGCGGCAGATTGTGTGACGGCCGGCGACGCGTCGTCAACCTGACAACCGTTGATTTCCTGGTGAAATTGCCTCTTTTTAGGGTTAGGGTTTGGAACTTTTCCCATGAATTTAGGACCAGCGTTTTTAGTTTGCATCGGCCAGTTGCCTTCGCCTCGATTGGCTAACGCCGCCGCCGATGCCATCCGCTTCCTGAATTTACCATCAATCGCTAAGATCGTGTACCACACGCGCCACCACGAACAGATATTCTTAAAAGTGTATGAGTTTGGGAAATTCCCCAATCAGAGCGAAGACCTAGAGGGGGCTAGCCTCGCTTCTTAAAGACGATCAGATCTGCCCGCTCACATCTCGGGCAGAATCTTGTTCGTCAGTTCAGTTTTGTTTATTCATCTCACGGTCTCTATTGTTTTATTGCCACCCGAGATGCTGCCCCGATGATCTGTCATAGACGGCTGCGATGATAAGATCCTCATACGTGTCTGCCTCTAAAACCGTTTGATTCGATAATTGTGTTTTCTGAATTGGGATCGTCATTTGGGATGAATTTGGGTTGCATGTGCCGTGAATTTATTTTTTCTCTGTTTGTGGGGCCCATATGTGTTGACGTGGATGGAAGGGTCCCCAAATGGGTGGACCGGCGTGAGCCAGAAGGTATGCGCATGTGGAGGTGATGGTGAAATCGATTGCGGAATACCGTGTCAATACGGGGGCATTACAGTAAATTCAAATCAAATAATTGGTTTGCAAGGGTAATCTGGCAAATCTCTGTCCCCACCTAAATTACGCACACACCCTTATCTCACAATTATTTGAGCAAATTTTTTTTTTGAGGGGGGGGGGTTTTGTTTTGTTTTAAATATACAAAATTATTTTCAACCTACCAAATAATTGATGAATTTATGGATTATCACATTTTGTTAAAATTAAAGTTAATTAATAAAATAACTCTTATTAATTAATAAAAAATTTAATAATTTAAAGAAATTTATTAAATTTTAATGGAGGATATCCATCAAAATTCAATTTGTTGAACACAATTGATGTCTTTTTTATTTGCCCTTTTCCTCTTTTCACCCAATAATAAACTAAATTCTTATTCACTTTTTTTTCTGCCAAATTTATATATATATTTTCTCCTTTTAAATGGATGATAAACATCAATAATTGCTATTACAAATTACTCCAAAATGCAAATCTCAATTATGTTGACCCAAAAATTTCTAAATTATTAAATTATATTTAAATTTAATAATTATCAAAAATTTTATACAAAAAAAATAATATTAAATATTTTAAATTATAATTTTTTTTAAATAATTTGAATTATCTGAACTTTATCCTCATGGATGAGTTTTATTCCATTAATTTATGAAGAGATACTAGTTTAATATATCATTATTCAAATATTCACTTAAATTACGAGTAAATAATTAAAATTAAAATTTAAAATATACGTTCAAATTACGTATCTTAAACTCGATCCATTATTATGATACCATACTAATAAATAATATTTTAAATTATACATTAATTAATGATATAATTTTCATATATTAGATTATAAATTTTATAATATACAAAAATTACTAATTGTCGGTCTCGATGAAAGACATGTTACTAGTTGCAAAGTGTAATACAAACACTTTGAACTTTTTAAAATTATGAGACGAAGAGTTTCAATATTTAATCTAATGTTATCATCGAGTTAGAGGAGAGTCATGTCATTTGTCATTTCTTGCAAGTTGATAATATCATTTGTCACTACATGAAGTAAGGAATTGATCTAAATATATATATATATATATGAGAATTGGAAGAAAAAAAAAGTGAGTTGCTGTTATTGTAATTTTTATTTATATTATTTATATTTTTTAATTTAAAATATAATTCAAAAAAAAAAGTTCGTTGGCAGTGAAATGAAATTATACATGATTGTCACTCGTCACTTAGTGAAATTATAAAAATTTGTGAGAAGAATGATAAATATCACGATAATTTTTTAAATAATAAATTTTTTTATTTTATATTTTATGATAAAATTTTTAAAATTTTAAAATTATAATAATTTTTTTATTAAATTAATTTTTAAAATTTTTATTTTTATGATATAATAATTATTAAAATTTTAAATTTTATAAACATATTAAAATTTAAAAAATTATAGAAAATATATAAAATTATTACTAAAAGATCGTATA
>JAVXUL010000015.1:2329561-2342994 GCA_035590515.1 Trichilia minutiflora | reverse complement strand
AGGCAAGAATCTGTAATGAATAAAGAAAGAAAATTTTCAAGTGGCAGATACAAGTTAATATACCTTCTGTCGACAATGATCATGGAGCGAAGTTCACAATTTGCAAAACTGAAAAAACATGTCGAAGAAGTCATTGCTTGCCAAAGAGTCAAAAACAAAAACATAGAAGATTATATAATAAGAAATAAATCAAGTATGAAAACCTTTCAGGGAACAAATGTTCCATAACACATATATAAGCAATTAACCTTTTGCATATTTCTTTCTTAACAAATGGATGACAATCATTTCCAAAAGCATTTAATGTGTGGGACAAAAATCCTCGATGTGTAACAATGGCTATCTCCTTCTCTTCACGTGTCCACAACCTGCAAAGAAGGTAATGAAAATGCAAGGCTCCAAACAAATTGAAATCAAGTCTATTGTCTAAATTGTGTAAACTGTAAGGCAGAATCAACAAGAAGTTTATATAAATTTAATACTTCACATGGATAATTGATTCTGGTTGAAAATAAGATCATGACAAAGCTGTCTGCTATGAGCACATAAATGTGCATAACAATGACTAAAACTAGTGATGCAACAGAGGATTAGTAATATTAGAATTGTCTTCTTGTTTGGAAAACTGTAACAAAATCTTCATTTTTGCCCATAAACAGATTGTTATAAAAACTTAGGTACCATGAAGATGATAAAAGTTCCATTCCACTGCAAATATCATGGTGTCACCGGTTTTCTATTAGATTATATTATTGTGCAAGTTATTTGCAAAGAATTCTGGAGCACTGAATTCACTACGAGAAGTCCAAGCAAGGTGTATATATTAATAGGGTTTGAATCAGAGCCTCATCCAATAGTAAACACAGTATTTTACCAGTTCAAGAACTTCAATCCCCGAGCAGCAACCTCTTCCTTTGTCTCTCTAACATTGGCCTTCCACAATACATCATCGTCACTTTCAATCTGAACAGAAAATCAAATTATTCAATATAGAACATGTTGATATCAACTAAATTTTCAAGGTATATCTTAGGATCTAAGTACTTGCCAGAGAAAAATCAACAGCTGGAAAAAGAAACTGATAGTCACTGATGTTTCTCCTCTTATCACAAGGATGAACTCCCTGCAATAAGAAAAATGAGTAAGGCTTCACAAATGAATACAATAGAGAGAAACTGGATATATCTCTATTGAATGGCTGAAAACAATTCTCTCTTTCACAAGCCTAAGTCTAGGCTTACAGCTCTACATCATCAAGAAGTCAATTCTTTGTACATTCTCTCCTTTTTTATTCTATTCATCTTCTACTCTCTTACTTCAGTGCTTTTACGCACAAAAGCAGATAGAGGCCGGTTCTTGTAAAACTTCGGCTCAGGTTTACTAAGTCGCTAAACCAAAGTGGCTGGCGCTTCAGGTTCTGGACTGGTCCATAATTTCTTGCCGACAGTACTTTTCAAACAGCTTTACTCGAACAGATATTCCGCAGAAGCTCCAGGAGGGCCCAATTTAACACTCAATGCATTTGCATAATTTTGACAGCAACAGTCCATTATAGAAAAGGGGCAACTGGCTGTCTGTTAATCTTCCTCCATACGGAGACAATTGGGATATTGTTTGAAATTTTGACTACAGAAACAACTAAAATGAACAAAGCAGCAGGGGGAATTCCTTTTAAAGATTTACCTAATGGAAGTGATAACTATTCCATCTAGATGCCTTCAATGAACTGAACATCAAGGTCAACATGAAATCTTTCTATACAGAATGTTTTCCTTGTTTACAAATAAATTCTGCAGCCATTAACATCAGGGGAAGTGTTTTCCAATAGGAGGTAAAGGCTACTGCAAGAAAAATGTAGCTGTGCAAGACATACCAAATGTTCTCGACAAAGCTCAACAGCAACAATTGGCGGGCAGTTTAGGCTTGAAATTGCTGAACGACAACTATTTCCAGCATTAGCTACCATTAATGGTACCACATCCATCCTATCGACATAGTCCCCACCACCAAATACTCCAACAGCTGTTTGCAGTGTCCTAAAAGTCGCAAAAACCATAATTTAATGAATCGAAAATCAACTCTCAAAACTTTAACAATCGGAGAACATAGAATCAAAATACAACTAAAGACAGCCACTGGGAGTATGGGCAGTAATACCTCAGCAAAGGGGATGCGATGACTAAATCAATCCTCTTTGAGAGTCCAGAATCAAGGACATGCTTACGCAGATTGTCAACCTATATCAATGGCAAAATATTTTCATAAATAAGTTTCTGAAGAGAATACAAGATTGTGCTCATGACTCCAAAAACATATTGAAGTTGCTTCTTACTTGCTGCCAGCCAAGCTCAGTAAGTTGTGCATCAAAATATTCAGGAGACAAGAATGTTTTGTAGTTCTTATCTCCCTCAACATTGTGAGTCCCTTGCCCATGCCTCACCTGGATGTATGGTTTCATAAGACCACAATGCCTTCAAGCAAAAGCCAAGAAAGAAGGCAATCTTGAACATCCTTCAAATGAAAATATATAGCAGCTTCAAATCCATGATGGACATCATACATAAATTGTAAAACAAATCTGATACTGACCAGATGAATTGTCTTGCAGCGATGCCATGGATATAAAAATGGACCGGCACCACCATCCATATCTGCAACTGAACCTTATGAATATTGGCTTCCTAATGAAAGTTGATTACGCACATCAAAATTTATCCATACTTTACCGTACCCGGTACAAATCAAAATCTAAACCATCGTAAGGCTTCGTTTGGTACTACTATGCTTCTGCTATACTTTAAAAAACAACAATTAAAAATTGCACGTATGTTCGTATTTAACTATTTTCACTCACTTCAATCCCAACATACCCTAATTCCTAACGTAGGAAGTGCATATAAAATCTAAAAGCTATCAGAAATAAAAAATAAACCCATATCAGATCAAACATTAAACCACTTACCAAAAGAGCCAACTATTAGGAAAGAAACTTCGCATCATAAACAACTAAAACTAAACCAACACATGACTAGCTAATCTAAAAAATATTAAAAAGTAACCTAGATCTGTATCAAGAATAATAATGGACAGAGATCATATGACAGGGAGCTAACTGTAAGTGTAAATGGTACCAGGAAGAGAGGATGAGGAGCAGCAGCGAAGAGAGAGATAGGACCGGAAAGTTGACTGCAGTGACCGGTTCTTCCTGTTGGAAATGAAACAAGAAGAAGAAGAGGAAGACAGGAATGTTAGCAGTCGAATGGTTCTATTATTATTATCATAACTTCTTGGACTGAAAATTACTGTCATGGACTGGATGCGGTCGGGTGGAATGTCAGTGTCTGGATTTTTCAATTTAGTGGCACTTCTGTAATTTACTTGACTGTATTGCCCCTCATTATTCGGGTTCAGACGCACATTTGAGAATCTCAAGTTTGGTACAAATGGAGCCAATAATTCTCGAGAGGAAAAGGACTTCTGTTATTCTAAAAACTTGATTAAATATATATTTTAATTTTATTTATTTTAATAATATATTAAAATAGGCCCAATATTTATTTTCATTAATTGTTGAATTTGATCAAAAGAGTAATACTTTTATTTATAGATTTTAAGATTCTTTAAATGTTAATTAGTATTTTGATTAAAAGTATTTTGATCTTTTTTAATTTTTTAAAGATATTTTTATTTTTTTAAAAATATTTATTTAAATATTATTATTGACTCATTTTTTCACTTGCTTTTCACTGGCATGGAGATTCCGGTTCTCCTAGTAAAGAGCCTTCTAGATCTTAGGGATACGAAACTCTGTCTCCCGCGACGAGAAGGTAGCCATGGAACCTTATCTTTACCCCTGATCTACGATCACCCTGCCTCTGATAGTACACAGCATAATTTCGATTTGTTTTTTGTTTTTTTTAAGGATATTTTTATTTTTTTTAAAAATATTATTATCGACTGATTTTCACTTGCATTGCTTCAAAAAGTTATTGATAAAGTTTTGGTATAAGTTTAAAAATAATTTTTTTTATGTGTTATTTAAATATCTGAATTTTAAATTTAAATTTTTGTTAATTTAGATATGTAACTTTTAAAGTAGAGAAATATATAATTATATAAAAATAAATAAAAATTAAATTAAATTTTGAATATGAGAAAAAATAATATTAAAATAAAGATAGACAAAAATAAAAGAATGAAAAAAATAAATAACAATTTTGTTTGACTTAAATTGGATTTTGGTTGATCAAAATTTGTCACATTTGTAGTAGAGGATAATAAATTGATAACTAATCCTTTTTCATAATATTTATTTTCATTAATTTTTGAATTTGATCAAAATAGTAATATTTTTATTTATATATTCTAAGAAAACATTTTAAGATTCTTTGAATGTTAAATTTTTTATTTAATAATTAATTTAAAAGTAAAATTTAAAATATATTATTTATGGGTGTAATACAATAACCATAAATTAAATTTAAAATATATGATTTGAATTTATATTTTAAATTTAAATTTAATTAATTAATTAAAATAAAATATTTAAAAATTGATATATTTACTCAATATTTTGTTGATATATTTGAAAGTTAGTATACTTACTCAATATCTGAATATGAGTATATTTAATTAACATCCCTCGATTAATCAGACAGAATCGGAATGAAACCCGTTGATCAAGGCTTGAATACTCCATCTTATTTAAAAAAGAATTCAAAACATAGTTTCACTAAAAAATATGTCTTCTGTCAATTTATTAAAACATTATAATTTTTTAAAAATATAAAACTTCAGTGATTTATATGATAAAATTCTTTATATAAAAGCTCAATATCCAATGATTTCTTCCTTCCAATCATGGCTTTCCTTGTTTCTCTTTCGCCATAGCTGGCTGATGCATATGCAGAATGCCATCAAAATCTTCCTCTTCGCTCTTCCCTTTTCTCCTCCTCCTGTCTTTCGTCCTAATCTTCCTCTACTCCTTCATTCTCGGACCCACTTCCCCACCTCAGCCAGAATCCACCACAAAAATCCTCACTTCCCCTTCTCGCTATTGCGATCTTTTTCGCGGCAAATGGGTCCTCCAAGAACCGATCACTGAAAAATTCTCTTACGATGAAACTTGTCCGTTTCATAGAAACGCATGGAACTGCCTTAAAAATCAGAGACCTGACATGGGTCTGATTAATGCCTGGAAATGGGTGCCTGAAAAATGCGATTTGCCCCGGATCGATCCCGCCGGGTTTTTGAGAATGATGAAAAATAAGAATATTGGACTTATTGGGGATTCTTTAAGTGAGAATTTTATTGTGTCGTTTTTGTGTATTCTTCGTAAGGGTGATTCGGGTGCGAGGAAGTGGAAGAAAAAAGGTGCTTGGAGAGGAGGTTATTTTCCTAAGTATAATGTTACTGTTGCTTATCATCGGGCTGTTTTGCTCGCAGATTACAGGTGAAATTTAGCTTCTTCTTTTTTTTCAATTTAAATTGTTGTTGTGAGTTATTTATATGTATGTGGGAAGGAAAATCGATTTGGACATATTTAAATCAACAATAAAATTTGTGAGCAGGTCAATGTAAGTAGTTGGATAGGAAAACGCGATAGGGATTTGTAAAGAGGTGTCAAAATTGCTTTTTGGAAGGCAAGAAATGAATAATTGAATGGAAGCAAGAGAAGCAATATTGTACAGATGTAAAGAGTCAATTTCCTTATAGTTAGCTTAGGTGTTTAGAATTTCAAGCATATACTGAGATTGCTAAATGAGAAGCTGGGCTAAATGAGAGCTTTGCGAAGTTTAAGGATGTAGTTATTTTGATGCAAGCATTTGCTTTCTAAATGGTTGGTGAAGCACAGCATTCCCCCTCACTTCCTTTGCTATTTCTTATTTTCTATTTTTAGGTTTAAGAATATTCAGTCATCTTAATCATAGCATCATGCAACAGCAGTTGGAGCTCAAAATGTGGAGTATAATTTAGTGAATTGCTTTCTTGTTATTAGTACCTTTGTTAGCCTGGTAGTCTGTACAGATGCTTCCATTGCAGCATTCTTATTTGACCTTGTGCTGTTATTCTCATGATTGCAGTTGCTGATAATTCTGAACAAGTATGGCATAGGGATGTTTAGCTGAGCCTAAAGGGCACTTATAATTCTGACTTTCTTAGACAATATGTAAATAGATACTCAATAATGTAACTTCTCATTAGAAGCTTTATTATCCTTTTATGAGCCTTTTTTTTCTGATTATGCTTCTTGGATCTTAGATTTGATCAATTTTTCTTGTTAAGAAAATATCTTGGTTTTTTTAATAACATACTATATTGCTTCTGCGGAGTTGCAGTTTTGTCTATAGCAATAGATTTGTGTTGTTAATGGTGACCATTATTTTTATGCTTTTTCTTATTCAGATACATCCTTCTGGTCAGATTGGATCTATAGTCATATTATATATATCATTTCCTCTCATTGAAACACATTTATATTTTGTTAATAGTCTTTGAATTGCATAGATCGAAATAGATTTTGATAACAGCAATCTCACATCCTTATGATTGATTAAGCACAGGTGGGAGGAGCCTGATCAGTCTGCAGCTAATGATAAAGAGGGATTGAAAGGAGCGTATAGAGTAGATGTTGATGTTCCTGCAGCTGATTGGGTAAACATCTCCAACTTCTATGATGTCCTTATATTCAATACTGGCCATTGGTAATTCTCTTTTCCTTCTATTGATTAATTACCAATATCTTGTTGTATTTGCTCAAAATGTACTATTGTTAATTAAAAGAGGGCATTTATGTCTCAAACTGGTTTTCGTTAATGAGTGAAAATTTTTTTGCTTTTCATCTTGCCACACAATAGTGACCTATTTTTTATCAGGTGGGGGTCTGATAAATTCCCAAAAGAGAGACCTCTTTCCTTTTATAGTGGAGGGGCAGCTATACGTCCCCCGCTTGGGATAATGGATGGACTTAAAGTTGTCCTTGAGAATATGGTGACGTACATAGAAAGGGAATTTCCCCCCAAAACACTCAAGTTATGGCGTTTGCAATCACCAAGGCATTTTCATGGTGGCGAATGGAATCAAAATGGCAGTTGCTTGTTCAAAAAACCGCTTGAGGAACACCAGGTATAAATTGATTTTTGCACTGCATATGTTCCCTACCATGAATATGTATTTTGATTGCTATATCACGGTCAGTCTTAGCCCGTACCAAAATTTAATTTCAAGTTTTAGAATTCCTTCTGGATTTTATTGGCCTTTGCTTTGATGATCATGACTTAAATAGATTTCAAACTCTGAACGGGGATTGCATTTGAAACATTCTTACACTCTTTAAAGCTTAGCAAATTTTGGAACTTTCCATTTAGAGAATTAAATACTTATACCTTCACAGCTTGACCTTTGGTTTGATCCCAGCAACAATGGAGTGAACAAAGAAGCAAGACAGGTTAATCATCTTATTCGAGAGGCATTACAAGGCTCAAGTATTCAAGTACTTGATCTCACTCATTTGAGTGAGTTCAGAGCGGATGCCCATCCAGCAACCTGGTTAGGGAAGAAGGATGCCGTGGCAATCTGGGGTCAGGACTGCTTGCATTGGTGCCTACCCGGTGTCCCTGACACATGGGTCAATATACTTTCAGAACTTATACATCATAATCCGGTATTAGCACAATAAACAGTCTAAGCGACAGTGAAAAAGTTGTAATGAGAATTATTTTTGCAAATATCTTGACAGATTTCACCAGAAATGCGCTGCTGCTTCTTACCATGCTCATAGAAGAAAAAGATTGGATAATTAGATTATCAGAAAGCACAGCCAGCATCTCGTGTCTTCCCATAGATATTAACAAGAATAGGACTGGAAACAAATAACCAAATATTCGCAAATTGTAGTAGCAATGCTAGATCTTGGATCAAATGTTGTTGAAATTCTTTCATTTATTATGATTACTATTGTAATGTAAGGTGGTAGGAAGATCTTGAAAGTTTCAATCATGTTTCAGTTCTTTATGATTTGACGTTGATGTGCATATGGTCGATCTCTTTCTTTTTGCAATAAGAAAGTCTTTTTCCTTTTTCCTTTACTTATTTTTGCACCGGGTTTGCTCTTGATGTCTCTGGTATGTTGCAAAAATATTGCTGTAAGCTGAACTTGTGAAGTTGTGATAAATAACTCTTTCACGCAAGCTATGTTGTTGGGTTACCGGAGAAATAAACCGACGGCAACTTCGGAAATAGGTGGATTTTATTTTTTATCCACTTTTATATAAAACATTATACCCATTTAATTCAAATCAATCAAACAAACAAACGATCATTATAAGAAATTATGACAAAAACATTCTGTCATATGGATTATAATTTAGTTTAATGAATTATCCAAAAATTGTTGTTTTTTTTCATTTGAAATGATAGCTGTAAATTTATGATAACGTTTTTTAGATAACTGTTATTTTTTTTAATAGAAAGTATCTGTTATTCTAAATTCACACAAAATTGTAAAATTATGAACTCTCTGGATACCTGCCACCTGGCAGAAAATGTTGGTGCTTCTTTTTTGAGCAATGAGCATCAATCATCTAACCCTAACTAGGAATCCATTGACGAATCTCTCTCGTCTGTTCACTGTTTCATCTACCTATCTCTCTACGTATCCCCTCAATTCTTAAATGGCTCTAAGCATCCATCTATTCTCCCCCCAAACACTCTTAAAATCCTCAAAATTTCAATACTGCCCCATCAGACCCCAAACCCTAATCCTCTGCACCTCCAAGAACAACAGCAACCTGGGTGATGCAGAACTGGCATCCGATTTGACCACAGAAGTGGCAAAGATAAACACCCATTTGGTGCAGAAAGAAGAAGCCATGAAGAAGAGCAAAGAATTGCTGTTCACTGAGTTCTGCCAGTACTTGGCTTTGGAAGAAGAAGAAGTGAAGAAAAAATGGAGGAAAATTGACGAAGAAGAAAAGTGGGGTTTGGTTAAAGCTTTTGTTAGTCAATGGAGTGTCAATTTTCATCCATTGTCCATTAGGTCTGTTAAGGAAATGGTTGAAGAGTATTTGAATGAAGAGAACAAGGGTTCAACTTCTGGTTTTCTTCTGTTTCCTGGTTTGAAGAAAATAATGGGATTTTCACAGAAGAAGTAGATTGTTTGAAGTTAGCATAGGGGATTATTTAGAAATTAGAACAGTGAATTTCATATTGTTAATATAATTGTAGTTTGCTGATAATTTTGAGTAATTTGAAAATAATTGTTTTTCAAGTATTTTTCATATGCTTTAATTTTGAGTATTACATTAATATATATGTAATTCCATTTTTCTTATACACTACTTGTCATATGAAATTATTAAATGTTACATAAAACTAAATTTTTTTGAGAGAAATACTGATCCAAAATCAAAGTTGTAAAGGAAAAAATCCGAGATCTTATGTATTCATCAAAGTTTATTTTTTAATTAATATGAGAATTAGGAATCTCAGCATCCTTTGATGTGTAAAGGAGGAGGAACGAAAGAGTAATTTCTACTTGAAAGATCCAGACAGTTGAATGCTAGAAAGGTTGGTGTGAATGCAAAGAGATTATAGCATAGAATAATAACTTTACTATTTTCAATACAAAGTAATTCGGTCCCACAAGGAAACATGAATTTATAAAGAATTTCTATATAAACTGTGATCCACAAATGCAGCATACCCATATTATAATTACCAACACGAATCAGTTGCAAAAACAAAACAAAAGAGGACGATGAGCGACAGATTCTCTTAGGAAGGTAAAAAATATAGCTGTTTGCATTGTGCAACCGAAGCCTCAGCTGGACAATATGGGCACTTGAATGTTCTTGTACTACTTTTTGACAGCTTCATGATTGATCGTTTGCAGAGAACATGCAGACATGTCATCAGCATTGGCGGATTCTCGTCACTGCCTTGCTCTCTACTCACAGGACAAACAAATATCGAGTGGAAGTGAAATTCTCGCGCTAATTCCAGTGGTACCGGCAACTGTTTCATTGCCTGCCATTCCTGCTTCTTGGCAGCCATTACCTTTGCAAGTTTCAAGAGCGTGGGCAACCCTTCAACACCAGCAGATATGGCAACAGTTAATGGACTCTTATAGGACTGCCCCAAGAGACTGCAGAATTGCCAGGTCAGCTCCTCAGACAATTTGTCCCAGTTAGTAGGAATCAGTAACTCCGCATAAGGGGATTTTTCAAGTTTTCCAGCCCATAAAAGAGAACCCATGAGCTTCTGGATCTCATCCAAGTGAACCTAAGCAAAAGATGCGAGGTGAGTTCTAGCATAGTGGAGTGCATCAGCTTGACCTCTTGTTTGTAAGATCTCCACGAACTGAAATCGGTGCAGCTTCAGCTCAAGATATGAAGCATTTTACTTCAGTTTTTCATGGTTGGCTGAAACCCAGTTCAGAGCAGGCTCGAGGTTCTTAACCCTCACGGCATCAAGTATTTGATACATCTCCAAGAATTGAGACTTTAGTGCAGATGCCTCTGGTTCTCCGGCCTCATTTATTACGCAATCTCCTAGATCAAACCAACCTTGCCTGTAAAAGTGACTTAGGATTATCCGATTCAGTATATGGTGATCAAAGTTGACGTTTCTATACGCCTTAGATATGTCAGGATTGAATACTTTCTCAAGGTTTTTCAAGTACTTGCTGAGGTTTGAAGTTAATTCCTTCTGAGACTCTTCTAACTGGTTTTGTGGACCAATTGTATTAAGCTTGAGTTTTTGCTCTACAAGGAAGAATTTCAGATCAATAGGGGAACCTGTATCATCAACTGACTGGATTTTTGTTAATGCCTGCTCAATTTCATGGCCAACTTGATCAATCACTTCTTGGGATTTAGAGGATGATAACTTCTGCTTCTTAGTAACACGATCAAATGCATCTTTTACAGTACTTAGCTCCATTTCTTATACAGAATCAAGAAGTTCCTGCAGAAAAAATGCAGGAGGAAATCATAATAAGAGCCAGGCCTGAATTAACAGTCAGATAAACATGAAATTTTCAAACCTTAGAGATATCAAAGGAATAGATACAAAAGGATGATAAAATATTAAGCACCAAGAGGATAAGAAAAGCATGCTTCAAAATGATAATTGCCATTAATAAATAAATAACAAAAGCACATCTTTACGGGATATCTACATTATTTTCTGTGCAAATCAATGAAAGCTCATTCCAAGAAGATAATTAATTCATTTAATAAAACAATAAATACTCTGAAATGCATCAACTCGGACTTTTCTCAAGCTATCTCCAGACCAGCTGGCGTGGAAAGGTACAACTTTTAATTGAATGGCACAAATTTTGCCTAACAGAAGTCGAACACTCCCTTTATAAGATGAGTACCAAACACTTGTCCGTTTTTTATTTCAGAAATCAACAAGTTCTTGAGACCATAGTTTCTACTTTTTTTAGTGTTGTATAATCTCAATATTTGGAATCTCTTTTAACTATTCTACAATGTGGTAGATTTAAAAATGACAGCCAGAGGATTAAACTAGGAAAAAGAAAATACAGTACCATTTTCCATTGCTTCTTTGACACAAAATGACATAAAAAATTATCCATGATCACTTATACAAGTCCTTTCAAAGTGTTTTTTCCACCAAGTAACCAAGTTTTGATGATATGCCACGTCATACACAGATGACAATAAGTGTTAAATCAAACTATAATTCTATGTTAGCAAAAAAAAAACAAAAAAAAACAAACGGATATGCATTTCCAACGAAAGACCATGATCCAATGCCAGAACGCTAATCAAACGCTTCCTATGTCAATCAACCAACAATAACTAATAAATGGTCGCCATCCTGTGACCGAGGTGATAGGAACCACAATCCTCCGTTCCCCAACGAATTAAAACCTATGATACCATACCTCGCACCCCGAAGAAAATGAAATTTTACAACCATTACTTAATCTCAGCAATTCATCAAAACTCTTTCCGTTGATTTTGATCAGAAACCCCAGATAGCAAAAAAATCAAAGCAAACGGTAATTCCCATTCAAAATTCACATTAAACACGGCTCATAATCAAAATTCTTTCACTTGACACCCGACAACACTAATGCGAGATGACAAATGGCTAAAATCTTACACAAATCATCACAGAATCAATCAAATATCCATATGATTCAATTTATACATGTTTCAACAATAAATGACCAATAAATCCCAAGAAAAAACACTAAAAAAATCACAAATTCAAACCCAGCAACAGTCCTAGGATCAATCGGTCAAAGACAACAAAACTGAATTCCCTAAAATAGTTAAAAAAAAAAACACCACGGCAATCTAACTGCCTTGAATACCAAAAACAACAAAAAGAAAACCTAAAAATTCAATCATTCTTCCTAAACTATAACACAAAACGGATAACATAATATAAAATTGAAGCCTAAAACAATAAGAAATAGAGAAATAATAAATTAAAAAGAAGTAATAAATGATCAAATGACATGAAATATTAATAATAGAATGCGTAATTCCGTACCAATTTTATGAGATCGAGGCGGTAAGAGTGAGGGGAAGAACGGTAAGCCGGCGAGAATTCGTGAAGACGAACAATGGCTTCGTACGAGCAAATCACACGTGTCATTTAGTATATTTGAATTTTGAAAAAATATAATATTATTTACATTAAAAATTTATGATTAAAAATTTGTTTTCTCTAAATTCATTTATTTATCTTATAGAAGCTATTCGAATATACTTATCTCGTGCTATTTTTTCTTTGAACTAAGAATTGTTTATTTTTTAACAAAATTTGTAATGAATAATAATTAACGATTTCCAATTTTTTTATAAAATAATAAATAAAAATATAATTTTTATTTAAATTTTACTTTTTTAATGTTAAAAATTGTATTAAAAAATTAAAAACTATAATAAAAATATTTAAAAGAGGAAAATTTAGAGAAATGATCCTCTTTTTTAATATTTTTATCAAAATAACCTTTTTAAACAATTCTAACCAACTTGATCATTAATTATTTTAGATAATTTTATTTTTAAAATTAAAAATAAGTGAAAATAATCAACTTGCTTTCCTGCGTTTTATTTATTTTATAAGATATCAATTTGAATAAACTTATCGTATTCATATCGTATTAATAAATTTATAATATTTTTTTATGTTTATTCGAATCTAATCTATTTATTAATCGTGTCAAGAAGTTTCAATCCGAATATGATCAATTTATTAATCGTATCATCTGTTTAATAATTGTATCATCCATTTATTAATCATATCATTTATTTTTTAAATAAGTGATATAACACGATAGGATTGGATTATTAACTTGATTTAATCTATTCAATCTATTTAATTAATCAATATAAAATTTAACCCATTTAACTAATTATTTATTTAAATATAAATTAAGTATCAAA
>JAVXUL010000015.1:2315579-2329461 GCA_035590515.1 Trichilia minutiflora | reverse complement strand
TTTGGCCCCCCTCAATTTATAATCCTGGCTCCGCCCCTGGTGTTACATATAATAGATTATGTGCAGTTTTTTTGTTTATTGATATTTTGGATGTTCTCACTTTAGGGTTGGGCTTCTCATCCTATCTTAATACATTTAGTTAATTTTGCCTTATTTAAACTCATTAGAATAACGATTTCAATAATTGATCAACTTGTGCGATGAAAAAATACCTTTATTTATCGCTCATATTTAATAGTTCTTAAATTACAAATCCTCACTTAATATTTTATCCCTCTAATTTAATAAATCTCAATACTTGAAGATGCGATAAATTACTACTACCATTCAAAATCATACACATTTCAACTAAACAATTTACCACACAGAACGCTTAGCATTCCTCGACCCACAAGATGTGACATTGTTTCTCTCTGGCCATAGCTGACTGAGGCAGATTTAGAATGCCATCGATGCCATCAAAAGCTTCTTCGTCGCTCTTTCGTCCTCATCTTCCTCTACTCCTTCTCCTCTCCGTCGTCCTCATCTTCTTCTACTCCTTCATTCTCGGACCCTCTTCCCCATCTCGGCCAGCATCTACCACAAAAATCCTCACTTCCCCTTCTCGCTATTGCGATCTTTTTCGCGGCAAATGGGTCCTCCAAGAACCGATCACTAAAAAATTCACTTACGATGAAACTTGCCCATTTCATAGAAACGCATGGAACTGCGTTAAAAATCAGAGACCCAACGTCGGTCTGATTAATTCCTGGAAATGGGTGCCCGAAAAATGCGATTTGCCCCGGATCGATCCGGTCGGTTTTCTTAGAATGATGAGAAATAAGAATATTGGGTTTATTGGAGATTCTTTGAATGAGAATTTTATAGTCTCGTTTTTGTGCATTCTTCGTAAGGGTGAGTCCGGTGCCAGGAAGTGGAAGAAAAAAGGAGCTTGGAGAGGAGGTCACTTCCCTAAGTATAATGTTACTGTTGCTTATCATCGGGCTGTTTTGCTTGCAGATTATAGGTAAATTTTAGCTTTTTTCTTTTTAATTGAAACTGTTATTGTGAAAGTTATCTCTCCCTCTCTCTCTCTCTCTCTCGCACACACACACACACACACTTAAACAAAATCAATTGAGACATATTTAAATGAACAGGAAACTTGTGAATGGATCAATCTAAGTAGTTGGTTAGCAAAACGCTATAGCGATCTGTAAAGAGGTGTTAAAATTGCTTTTTCAGAGGGAAGAAATGAATTATTGAATGAAAGCAGGAGAAGCAATATTGTACAGATGTTGTTGAGAGTTAGAGCAATTTCTTTATAGTTTAGGTGTTTAGAATTTCAAGCGTATGCATTGCTAAATGAGAAGCTGGGAAATTACTAAATGAAGGCTTTTCCCGAGGTTGAGGATGTTTTGATAGCACTGTGAGTGATTTTGATGCAAGCATTTACTTTCTAAATGGTTGGTCAAGCAAAGCATTCCCACTCTCTTCCGTTGCTCTTTCTTATTTTCTATTTTTAGGTTTGAAGACTATTCAGTCATCTTAATCTTAGCATGATACAACTGCAGTTGGATCTCAAAATATGGAATAAAATTTAGTGAATTACTTTGTTATTAGTACCTTTATTGGCTTGGTAGTCTGTACAGATGCTTCCATTGCAGCATTCTTATTAGACCAGGTGCTGCTATTCTCATGAAAGCAGTTGCTGAAAATTCTGAACGAGTATGGCCTAGGGATGTGTAGCTGAGCCTAATGTGCCTTTATAATGCCGACTTTCTAAGACAAGATGTAAATAGATACTCAATAATGCAACTTCTTATCAGAATCTTTATTATCCTTTTATGCACCTTTTTTTTCTGATTATGCTTCTTGGGTATTACATTTGATTAATTTTTCTTATTAAGAAAATGTCTTGGTTTTTCTATGGCATATTACATCGCAACTGTGGAGTCGCAGGTTTTCTATAGTAATAGATTTATGTTCTTAATGCTTACTGTTGTTTGAAATGTTTACAACTGACTCTATATTTTTATGCTTTTTCTTATTCAGATACATTGTTCTGGTCAGATTGGATCTATTTTCATATTATATATACCATTTCCTCTCATTGAAACTTTTTTTTATATTTTATTAATTGTTTTTGAATTGCATTGAGCAAAATAGATTTTGAGAATTGCTATCTCACATGCTTATGATTGATTAAATACAGGTGGGTGGAGCCTAATCAGTCTGCAGCTAATTATAAAGATGGATTGAAAGGAGCGTATAGAGTAGATATTGACATTCCTGCAGGTGATTGGGTGAACGTCACCAACTTCTATGATGTCCTTATATTCAATACGGGCCATTGGTAATTTTCTTTTCCTTCTATTGCTTAATTGACCAATATCTTGTTCTATTGGCTTAAAAGGGGGCATTTATATCTCACACTGGTTTTCCATTAATGTGTGCAAAAATTTTTGGTTTTCATCTTGCAACAAGATATTAACTTGTATTTTTATCAGGTGGGGGTATGATAAATTCCCCAAAGAGAGATCTCTTGCCTTTTATCATGGAGGGACAGCTATTCATCCTCCAATTGGGATAATGGATGGCCTTAAAGTTGTTCTTGAGAATATGGTAACATATATAGAAAGGGAATTTCCCCGCAAAACACTCAAGTTCTGGCGTTTGCAATCACCCAGGCATTTTCATGGTGGTGAGTGGAATCAGAGTGGCAGATGCTTGTTCAAAAAACCACTAAAGGAACACCAGGTATAAAATAATTTTTGAAATGAACATATTTTCCCTACCATGAATGTGTGTTTTGATTGCTATATCACGATCAGTCTTGACCCATTCCAAAATTTGATTTCAAGTTTTGGAATTTCTTCCAGATTTTATTGGCCTTTGCTGTGATGATCATGATTAAATAGATTTCAAACTCTCAACAGGGATTGCATTTGAAACATTCTTATACTTTTTAAAGGTTACAAAATTTTAGAACCGTCCATTTAGAGAATTGGATACTTACACCTCGACAGCTTGACCTTTGGTTTGATTCCAGCAACAATGGAGTGAACAAAGAAGCAAGACAAATCAATCATCTTATTCGAGAGGCATTACAAGGCTCGAGTATTCAAGTACTTGACCTCACTCACTTGAGTGAGTTCAGAGCAGATGCCCATCCAGCAACCTGGTTGGGAAAGAAGGATGCTGTGGCAATCTGGGGTCAGGACTGCATGCATTGGTGCCTACCCGGTGTCCCTGACACATGGGTTGATATATTGTCAGAACTGATACGTAATGGTTCATTATGAGCACAATGAACGGTCTAGATGACACTGAAAAAGTTGTAATGGGGATTATTTTTTGCAAATATCTTGACAGATTTCACCAGAAATGCCATGCTGCTTCTTACCACGCTCACAGAAGAAAAAGACTGTAGAATTTGATTATCAGAAAGCGCACAGCCCACATCTCCTGTCTTCCCAGAGATACTAACAAGAATAGGAATGGAAACACTTGACAAATATTTGCAAATTGTAGCAGTGATATGTTAGATCTTGCATTAAATTTTCTTTGTTGAAATTCTTTCATTCTTTCATTCTTATTATTATTACCATAATGAAATGTGGTAGGAAGATATTGAAAGTTTCAATCATGGTTTCACTTGTTTTATGATTAACTTTAAAATGTATATAATTAATTTCTTATTTCTCAGTAAAAAGAAAATTCTCTTTTTTCATTTACTTATATTTGCATCCGGTTTTACTCTTGATTTCTCTGGCCTATTGTTAACATATTGCAGCAAGCTAGGCTTGTGACAAGTAACTCTTTTGGGCAAGCTATGTTCTTGGGTTGGCAGAGAAATATGCCGACTGTAAAGCTTGGAAAATTTGTGGATTTTATTTTTCATCTATTTTTATTAAGAACATTATATAGACCAACTCTCATTGTATGCATTCAAACAAAGCAAACAAGAAAAACAGTCATTACAAGAAATTATACTAGGGATTATAATTTAGTTTAATAAATTAACTAAAAATTGTATTTTTTTGAAATGACACGTGTAACTTTTAAGATAATATTTTTTTCACTAAGCATCTGTTATTCTTTTTTTTTTTAAATAGAAAGTATCTAGAATACAGAATTGTAAAGTTATGAATTCTCTGAATAATTGCCACCTGGCAGAAAATTTTGTGCTTATTTTTTGAGCATCAATCATCTAACCCTGACTAAAAAAATTGACCAATCTCTATTTTTCCACCGTTTTAGATTGGAGTATTCAATTTTCGCGTTGACTGACGGATTTCTTTTAACTAATTTTTAAGATATTAATTAATTACGTTTAAATATTTTATTTAAATTATAAATAATTAATTAAAATTAAATCTAAAAATACTCTCAAATCATATATTACAAACTTAATCCATGATCAATCTTATTACATCCGTGTATCTACGTACACCCTTTCTTTCTTTTTTTTTTTTTTTGCTAAATCGGAGCAAACCAACAGCTTTAACGCCTTAAATGGCTCTATGATTCCATCTGTTCTCCCCTCAAACTATCCCAAAATCCCCAAAATTTCGATACTACCCCATCAGACCCAAAACCGTAATCCTCTGCACTTCCTAGGACAACAACAACCTCAGCGATGCAGAACTGGCATCCGATTTGGACACAGAAGTGGAAGAAGCTATGAAGAAGAGCAAAGAAATGCGGTTCACTGAATTTTGCCAGTAATTGGCTTTGGAAGAAAAAGTGAAGATGAAATGGAGGAAAATTGATGAAGAAGAAAAGTGGGGTTTGGTTAAAGAGTTTCTTAGTGAATGGAGTGCTAATTTTCATCCATTGTCTGCTAGGTCTGTTAAGGACATGATTGAAGAGTATTTGAATGAAGAGAACAAAGCTTCAAGTTCTGGTTTTCTTCTGTTTCCTGGTTTGAAGAAAATAATGGGATTTTCGCAGAACAAGTAGGTTGTTTGAAGTTAGCATAGGGGACAACTTAGAAATTAGAACAATGAATTTCATATTGTTTATATAATTGTAATTTGTTGGTAATTTTGAGTAATTTGAACATCATTTTTTTTTTCAGTTTCATATCGATGCATTGATTTTGAGGATTATATTAATACGTTTAAAATTCTTTTCATTTTTTATTCTTATAAATTATTTGTCATATGAAATAATTAGATGTCACGTTTAAATAGTAATTTTTGAGACAAATACTAAAAGATCTTGTGCATTAATCAAACTTTAGTTTTAGTCAATATGAGATTTAGGTATCTAGATGCATTATGCATCCTTTGATGTGTAAGGAATGAAGAAAGCCAGCTTGATTTCCACTTAAAAGATCCAGACGCTTGAATGCTAGAAAGGTGGGTATGAATGCAACGAGAATATACCATAGAATAATAAGTTCACTGTTTTTAATAAAAGTAATTCGGTCCTAAAAGGAAGAAACATGAACTTATAAAGAATTTCTATATACAACTGTGATCCACAAATGCAACATACCCATATTATAATTGCCAACACAAATAAGTCCCCAAAACAACACGAACAAAAAAGAGAGAGAGAGAGAGAGAGACTCTCAGGAAGGTCAAAAATATAGCTGTTTGCATTGTGGAACCGATGCCTCAGCTGGACAATATGGACACTTGAATGTTCTTGTGCTACTTTTTGACAGCTTCATGATTGATTGTTTGCAGAGAACATGCAGACATGGCATCAGCATTGGCGGATTCTCATCACTGCCTTGCTCTCTACTGACAGGACAAACAAATATCGAGTGGAACTGAAATTCTAGCCCTAATTCCAGTGGTACCGGCAACTGTTTCATTGCTTGCCATTCCTGCTTCTTGGCGGCCATCACATTTGCAAGCTTCAATAGTGTGGGCAATCCTTCCACACCAGCAGATATGGCGACAGTTAATGGACTCTTATAGGACTGCCCCAAGAGATTGCAGAATTGCCGGGTCAGCTCCTCAGCCAATTTGTCCCAATGAGTAGGAATCAGTAACTCGGTGTAAGGGGATTTTTCAAGTTTTCCAGCCCATAAAAGAGAACCCATGAGCTTCTGGACCTCATCCAAGTGAACAGAAGCAAAAGATGCAAGGCGAGATCTAGCATAGTGGAGTGCATCATCTCGACCTCTTGTTTGCATGATCTCCACGAACTGGAATCGGTGCAGCTTCAGCTCCAGATATGAAGCATTTTGCTTCAGTTTTTCACGATTGGCAGAGAGCCAGTTCAGAGCAGGCTCGAGGTTCTTAAGCCTCATGGCCTCAAGTATCTGATACATCTCCAAGAACTGAGATTTTAGTGCAGATGCCTCTGGTTCTCCAGCCTCATTTATTAGGCAATCTCCTAGATCAAACAAACCTTCCCTGTAAAAGTGACTTGCAATTATCTGATTCAGTATATGGTGATCAAAGTCGACATTTCTATATGCCTTGGATATGTCAGGATTGAATACTTTCTCAAGGTGTTTCAAATACTTGCTGAGGTTTGAATTTAATTCCTTCTGATATCCTTCTAACAGGTTTTGTGGACCAATCGCATTGAGCTTGAGTTTTAGTTCTGCAAGGAAGGATTTTAGATCAACAGGGGAGCTTGTGTCATCAACTGACTGGATTTTTGTTATTGCCTGCTCAATTTCATGGCCAACTTGATCAATCACTTCTTGCGACTTGGAGGATGATAACTTCTGTTTCTTAGTAACACGATCAAATGCATCGTTTACAGTACTTAGCTCCATTTCTTATACAAAATCGAGAAGTTCCTGTAGGAAAAAGCAGAAGGAAATCATAATAAGAGCCAGGCCTGAATTAACAGTCAGATAAAGATGAATTTTCAAAAAGTTAGAGATATCAAAGAAATAGACACAAAAGGATGAGAAAAATATTAAGTACCAAGAGGACAAGAAAAGCATTCTTCAAGATAATAAATGAAAAAATCACATTTTTACTGGTATGTACATTATATTCTGTGCAAATCAGTGAAAACTCATTCCAAGTAGATAGTTGATTCATATAATAGAACAATAAGTACCCTAAAATACATCAACTTGGACTTTTCTCAAGCTATCTTCAGATTAGATGGCATTAAAAGGTATAACTTTCAATTGAATGGCACAAATTTTACCTAACAAAGCACTTCCTTTGTAAGATGGGTACTAAACACTTGCCTGTCCTTTCAGAAATCAACAAGTTCGTGAGTCCATGATTCTCTTATTTTAAGTGTTGCATACTCTCAATATTTGGAATCTCTTTTCACTAATGATAATGTGGTAGATTTAAAAATGACAGCCAGAGGATTAAACTATGAAAAGAAAACACAGTGCCATTTTTTCTAGATTCTTTACCACAAAATGACATAAAAAATGATCCACAATCACTTCTATAAGTCCTTTCAAAGTGCTTTCTCCACAATCTAATGAGGTTCTGATGATATGCCATGTCATACACAGATGACAATAAGTTTTAAATCAAACTATAAAATCCTATGTCAGCAAAAAGAAAGAACAAAGGGATCTGCATTTCCAAGACCATGATCCAATGCCAAAACTAGAACCAAATGCTTCCCATGTCAACCAACCAACAATAACTAATGAATGGTTGCTATCCTGTGACTGAGGCGATATGGGTGATCGGAACCACAATCCTTCAATCCCAACCTGTTAAAACTTATCATACCATACCTCTCGAAGAAAATGAGAGTTCACAACCATTACTTAATCTCAGCAATTCATCAAAACTGTTTTCGTTAATTTTGATCAGAAACCCTAGATAGCAGAAAAAATTACAGATAAGCTAATTGCAGTTTGTTCTCCATACATTTTAATACATCTATATAATACATTATCTAGCTGTAAAGCTTAGGAAAAAAGAGGAGTTTAACCACAGACTTATATTGATATTCGACTCAATCGGACAATTCAATTTGGAGGTACCTACACAAACAAGTTCAGGCTGTAAACTCAAAAACGGAAACAGAAACCATCTTTAATGTAATAAGGGGGAAGAACAGCAACCAATATTGGTGCACATGTGCAAGCACATACAGAAAAAAGAGAGCAAACCTTAATTCCCATTCAAAATTCCTATTAAAAACAACCCATAGTAAGAATTCTTTCACTTGACAACTGACCAGACTAATGCGAGATAACAAATGGCTAAAATCCTATACAAATCATCACAGAATCAATCAAATATCCGTCCGATTCAATTTAAACATGTTTCAGCCTTACGAACAGTAACTTTCACGAAAAAACCCTAAAAAATCACAAATTCAAATTCCGCAACACTCCTAGCACCATCCGGCCAGAGACAACGAAACTGAATTCCCTAAAATAGGAAAAAAATCAAAACCACCATAGCAATCTAACTGCATTGAATACCCAAAACAACAAAAAGAAAACCCTAAAAATTCAATCTTTTTAGTTTCCTAAATTATATCACAAAACGGATAGCATAGTATAAAACTGGAGTGTAAAACAAGAAGTGATAGATAAAATAGTGATCTAAAATAGAATTCGTAATTCCGTACCGAGTTTATGCGATCGAGAGTGGAGAGAGTGAGCGGTGAGCGGAAGAATCTACGCGGGCAAGAATTCGCGACGAGGAAGAGGAACACTGGCTTCGTATGAGACAATCACACGTGTCAATTATATTTTTGGACTTAATTGCCCTCGAGTAATAGGAATCGAATTGTATCCTTTTATGGAATTTAAGATTTTTACCATTCAAGTGCTATTTTTTTAAATGTTATTTTATTTAGGATAAAAGAAATTAGAATAATTTAAATAATATAGTTTTATTTAGAGAATTTCGCAAAAATGATCAAATTTTTTATTTTATTTTTGAAATTAATCACTATTAAAAAACTTTTTTCAAACTAAACCAAATATTCATCGTTTAAACAATAATCTTTCTAGAAAACATTAATCCTCCTTTTATTAATCTCATTATTAAAAATAAGATAAAATATGATTATTTTCATAAATTTTCTATTATTTACATAAAAAATAAATTCATTTATTGATCTTGTAGAAGTTATTATAATACATTTATCTCCTTTTATTTGTCATTAAACAAGGGGTTGTTTATTTTTGGATGAGGTTTGTAATAAAATAAAAAAATAATTATAGTTTATAAATAAAAATACTATTTTTTATTAGTTACAAATCCAATGGGTTCGTACTAAACTAGGGTTGAAAGTAAAATCAAGTAGATATAACAATTAAAGTGAAACTGATTTATTAAAATTGCTAATATGCATCTTTATTATTTACTATTTTATTAAAATTCAAGGATTTTTTTTGCTATTATTTTGGTAATTATTCAAAGAGATTTGAAAATAAATATTTATGTTGTAATTTTTCATTTTTTTTTATAAAATTTATTTTAAAAATTACAATAAAAAGGTTAAGAAACGTATCCTCGAATTATGAGCAGAGTATACCCTCGAGTCACTCAAAATCCAAACTAAACAATCCCGATTCTCCGGAAATTCTTCGAGAAAACACAAATGGGCATCTACGTTCTGAAAACTTTTCCTTTCTCTTGTACCAAATCCGTTCTTTTCACTACCACAGCAAAAGAATCCAGAAACCCTGCAAGTTTCTCTACAGTTATTTCTCATCTTATCCATTCTCCACCTTCCCCTCTTATCCCAACACGCTTAACTTCTTCTTCTTCTTCTTCTTCGCTTCAATCCTTCACGAGCTCAATTTCCTCATCTGGGTTATGTGGGTCAGTTTGTTTTGAGCAGAGTAAGCGAAGGTTCCGCGGTGGGGTTGTTGTAGCCATGGCTGCTGGACCTAGTTCAGTTAAGAAGTCCGAAGAGGAGTGGCGTGCAGTTCTTTCGCCTGAACAGTTTCGGATTTTGAGACAGAAAGGAACAGAGTATGGTTTAAATTTTATTTATGTCGCTGTTAAAGTTGTGATCTTTGGATGTTTTGGTTTGATTGGTTGGATTTAGGAGGAAATGAACGGTCGAAATGTTTATTTATTTAAAAAAAATTGAAGTTTAGTTATGTTTTTTTTGAAGTCCATTCTTGGAAAAAGGAAGAAAATTGAAACTTGGAAAGTATAGAGAGGTGAAGATTGAGATTGATAATGGTGGAATATTATTTCGTTTAGCTTTTTTCTCAACTTTCTTTAGCTGGGTTTAACCGGTGTGTACTTAGTCAATGACATGGTTATGACTTGTATCTTGTGCTTGTTAATGGATTCAAGCTTCACGTAGGTTTCATTTCAGCTCTTGTTTAATTGGATATGAACTTTTGCAAGAAAAAAATTACGAGGTCTTGAACTAGAGTATAGAGAATTATTTGCTTTGGCATCTTATGGTGACTGTTTTTGAGACTTGAGTATTGAATTTCGGGGTTATATCTTCCACTCAGACAGGAGATTTCCATTTATCCGAAAATCTGAGTAACTTGAACTAGAATATGGATATCCTCTCCTTGTACATAGTTTGCCACTGCTGGAGATTATGGCCTGGATCGTGGTGCTTCATCCTCTACAATTGTTTACTGAATAGTGAATACCCCCTAGCAACTAGTTTTTACCATTATCTTGTGCTGTCAGATTGGATTTCTAAAACCTTAAATCTATTATTGCTTCTGGATATATGAAATGTTGATGTTTGCAACGTTTGTACCCATTTTGGCCATCTTACTTGGTGAGCTCCTTATGATTGCTATGATTACTTGTAGCACAAGGGAGTGATTTGTGAGTCATATGCTGTGTGAGAAGTTGGACAGTGGAAGAAAGGTCAGGCCAACAGTCTATATTTTTCTGAATATATGAGAAAGTCGGTCATCAGTTTGTCAATATGAGACAAGCTAGCAAAATGGAGTAATCAGTTTATGCATCTCAGCGAGATATGTAGTCTGTAGACAGCCTGCACCAATTATAAACTAATTGTTTATTTAACTTTTGAACAGTGTTTGATTGCAGAAAAATTCGTAAGATTTTTATTATTGCATCAGTAGATGGGGCTTAATTGGGTTTGAAGGTCTCAAAATATATTTTCCATTCCCTGCATATCAACTCCATTAATTCTAATTATTGTTAATGTATCAACTATCAACTTCAATTACGAACTAAGCTCGTTTGTCGAATATGAGATGCAGCTTGCATATACCCCTTCTGAGAATATTGTAATGAAAGCTGAAATTTAGTTTATTACAAACTCTAAAATGGACTATCACCATTGTTTTGCAGGTATCCGGGCACGGGAGAGTATGACAAGTTTTTTGAAGAAGGTATCTATACCTGTGCCGGTTGTGGTACTCCACTTTATAAGTCCACAACAAAATTCAATTCTGGTTGTGGATGGCCAGCTTTCTATGAAGGTCTCCCTGGAGCCATAAATCGCACTGTAAGCTTCCAGTTGTATTATTTTTGGGGTGGTTGAAGCTATGTATCCATTTCGGATTATTTTTAACAAAGCTGTAATATTTTAACAGCCGGACCCAGATGGTACGAGGACTGAAATTACCTGCACGGCATGCGGTGGCCATCTTGGCCATGTATTTAAAGGCGAAGGTTTCCCAACACCCACAGATGAACGCCATTGTGTCAATAGTATATCGCTCAAGTTCGCTCCAGCTAATTCTTATTCTTCTCAGTGAAGTATATTTAGGTAATCCAGTGGTGTTAATCGAATGAAATTGTACTGCCAGAAAGCAGCCCGTCATGTTCCTCCTGTTTATGCTAATCCTCCAATATGAGCTTTATTATCCGTCTTACTCTTACAGTGACCGTGCATTATATATAATAAAGATCCATGTGGCTCTTTTTATGGTGATGTTTAATATATTAATCATTTTAATTAGCAGATCATGATTTCCTTCCCATAAACTTTTATGGGAGACCTTCAACATATATGAATAAATTTTAAGCGTGTTAATTTTGTTTTCAAAAATTAAATAAATTCATCAAGGAAGATCCCGATATTTATTTATGTACTTGATTTTTTATTACATGACTTATCTTTTATAATAATAATAATTAATATATTAATTAATTATCTTAATCATTCTATTAAGATGTCTTCCTAATCTTAAAAAAAAGGGGAAAAGTACAAAAATAATTATAGTTGTAAATTTTTTTTTTTAATCCATCACATTCAAAAAAACTTTGATTAATTTAACTAAAATCATATGTTTTGGATAAATTTATTTTGGGACTCAATTACCTTAGTTTGAAAATTATTTTAGTTTAAAAGTGTAATTTTATTTTAGTTTGAAAGTTTCAATTAAGATAACTTTCAAACTAAATACAAGAATAAATTTGTTCAAAATGTATATTTTATTAAGTTATCTGAAATTAATGTACAGTTGTAAAGATTCATCATTCTTTTTTACAAATAGAACTAAAATATCCCGTGAAAATACGTTCCGACATATAAAATCCTTATCAAAGAGATTTTGTAACTGAATTTTTAATTCTTTCAATTTTACTAGAGTCATTCAATGGGGAGGAATCAAAATAGGCTAAGTCTTTAGCACAATTTCTATGTCAAATTCAATCTATCTATATGAGGGTAAACTATGTAATTCATCAAAGAATACATCTAGATATTCTCTAACTATAGAAACTAGATCAAGACTTGGTTTATCTTTTTCAAAATCATATATATATGCGAGACCCCATATATTTCTTTTAAAGTAAATTCGGCAAAGACATGATGAATACGGGGTTGTTGCAAACTTCACTTTGGTCTTTCTGATACTCATATGAAGGTTCTTATGGTATATAAAAAGTATCTATTTTTCGTTGATAATATAATACAGTATGATACTTGGACAGTTAATCCATGTCTAGAATCATATTAAAATCTATAATTTCGAGCAAAATTAAGTCAGTATGATGTACATAACCATCAATAACAATAGTGCACAATCTTAAGACTTTAGAAACTATTGTCCTACAGCGTTTCGAATTCATACATTGATACTTTCATAACTTTAACCTTTCCTTTCTGTCGGGCGATTAACCTGGATATGGACGCATTTTCACGTACTTGTTCAAAGCTCTGAATCTTCTCCTTATGATCGCCTTGGGAAACTCGAATTTCCCGTCCTTCAGGAAGGAACAACGTTTATTCTTTTCCTCCTGGGCCGACTGGTTCTCTGGATAATTGACGTCTGATTTTTAAGAGTTTCTTTTTCAATGCTTCGGCCCAGCTGGACAGCAATTCATCTATATGTTCATCCCTAGGCCAGGGTCCTTCACATGTGGGTGGGGCTCTCCTTCTTCCCTGGGCAGCATTTTCATGAGAAGTCCCCCTTGTCTTGTCTTCTTCTGGCCATGTCAAAAATTTTCTTAAGAAAAAATCTGCGAAAATATTTTCTCAAAAAAAACTTTCGAAAAATATTTCTTCCTCCTTTCTTCCTCTGTACACGGTGCTTCGATGGTTTTTTGTTTGATTCTCATAGACGACGCCAGCTGTTGGTGTAAGAATTGTCTATGGACCCTTCTCGCGGCCAACGTGAGATGATCCAGCTGGTAAGGTGCGAGAGCAATGCTACTGTTTATCGAACGATGATTTTTATATCGGAGAATAACTACAGATGTGGCTGTTTCCGACAGAGCTTCTCCTCCTAAGCCTGCAATGAAAGTAAACACCTCAGAGTGATGCCGGGAAGGGTTTTCGACGGGGAAACTCTAATGCTTAAGTTAGAAAAATGGTGAAAGAAAAGGGAATGTGTTTCCGACGAAAACAACAAGAAGAAAATGGTAAATGGTCTGAAAAGGATGAAAGTGTGTAGAAAATAGCCAGTGGAGATCATGAAGGAAAATCGGTGGAAAAAGAGGCCGTCAGATCTCTCTCAATCTCTCCCAATCTCTAAGTGTAGCTCTAATTATTTTTCAGAACCAACTAATTAACCAACAAATTG